>JAQIVZ010000010.1:0-198246 GCA_034700945.1 Arrhopalites spinosus
AAAATTTTGGTTTGTCTAAGAATTTCAAAATTACAATTTTGGTGCTCTTAAAAAACATTCTAAGCTTTGACGAGGGGAATGAGGTTTTCGAGCAGAGAGTAGGTACTAGTATATTATACTTGCTAAAAATTGTGTATAGCAAAATAGCAACTTCAATAATTAATTAATGTACTATAATTCCGTATTTTTGTAAGTAATGTGGCTCAATGCTTTATGGCGTAAAACTATTTTAGACATAATTTGTATTTACGACGAGCACTTGTTGTAAAATTTTGCTATTATAAAATACATCTCCTCGCGTATACCATGTTCATTCCGATAATCCAATCACCTGAAAAGTCTTTTGATGATGAAAAGAACTACCTCGAACGCAAAAAAAGCAGTGAAATGTGTTGCACAAAGATAATCATTTATTAATATAAAATACTTATTTCCTTATTAATAATCACCAACTAAATTGATCAATTATTATTATTGATTCCTATAACCCTATCATTGTTAACAGTCTGTTTACACTATAACTTTAAATCAGAAACAGCTATAATCATACTTTTAATTTTCAAAAAAGAACCTGTTTTCTCAAATGTTAAATGCCTATATTACTTAAAGTACATATAATGCAGTGAAATGTAAATATAATATATACCTACAGTATGTAAACTTTTCCTATTTTGCACCAAGAGCAAAAAAAATATTAGTAAATAATACATATTATATTTAATGTTAATGTAAAAAACAAGTGCCTTCATACTTATTGCTCACACAAGATAATCCAAGATATTCCTTGAGCGCAACTAATGTTAACTACTATTACTACTTTGGATAGTATAAAATTTATACTATAAATACAACTATATATATTTAATTGTTATGTCACATAACTTATGTGGAATATTTTTTATAAAAACACGACCCTCATTCCATGATTTGATTGTATAATCAACTCCAATGCAAGTTGTCTCATTAGCAAATGCAAGATAATTATAACTTTATGCCTATTGAAGACAAGGCACTTACAGTAATAAAAAAAAATCATGTTTACAAACCGCTGACCTAAGTATCTTGTGAGGCTCATTTATCTAATAATACTAACAAACAGACACTTACCGGATATCAGAGAAAATTTTTTACAACGTAGTAGAGTGTATTTGACCTTGTGTGACCTCAGTAGGACACGGGTAGAAATGGTCACAAAAAAAAATTTGTTCAGATTTTTTTTAAAAAAGAACGGCACCCGCTTCCAAGGATTTATGGTTCCTAAACTGTCTTCAATGATCTTTTTTATGACAATTAAAAAAACTCCTTTTGTTTTGCTTTTGATTCACTGACACTTCTTTTATTATTCTAAATGACTAAATCCTATTGAATATATATTTTATACTAAATAAGGGACCAGATAATTTAGGAAAATACCAGCCTCCTTTATGAAATTAAGTTTCTCATATTTAATTAGCATTTTCATAATAGAATGTTTTTTGTAGTTTTTAACAAAAAATTATACAATGAATTAATTATAACAACATTAATACAACATATAAAGTGATGATAATGTAACATGATATTATTTTTTGCATGGTGAAATGAATGTTTTTTTCCGCTAACCCCCTTTGGGATTGTTTGCTATCAGTACTAATACAATCTGCATTATATATCCCAATTTCTCCTTCTGGACATTTGCGGAAATTTATATTTTAAACATTCCTAATTCAATTTCAAACTTAAATAGGTAAAAGTCTCGTTTGACAGTATATAATTTTATACCATACACAAACAGTAAAAGCATACGTTAAAACAAGTAAATGCACCACTGAATTTATATTATTATTATTTCATTGGGATTGGAATGAACATTGCGTTTTTTTAGATTGGTGACAATGTTTCGCTGTTGTTATTTGTATCTAATCTGTATAGCGAAATAAATTTAGCAATACAGTAAGTAAGAGCAATCATTTGTTTTAGATGGATCAATTCAATGTTTCACCCAAAAATTTCCTCACATCTTCTAATTCAGCTTCACATGAAGAGTGTCCCATTCCAGGATAGCTTTTGAATGCATATTTGCTGGTATGACTTTTTAAAAGTTGAGAGGTTGCAAGACCAATCGTATAAAGGACAAGAGGATCGGAATTCCCGTGACATTGCAGAATTGCTAGTTCCTTATTTTTACCCCAACTGGTGATCATGAAAAGAAGGAGAAGTTAAATATGAGAATACAATTTTAAAATATTTTGTGGAGAGTAAAGGAACAAATATACGTACTTGCGGAATTGTTTATGAAGTGGGAGCCAAGTACTTAATCCTATAATTCCAGCCAATTCATGTTGAGAGTCAGAAAGGCCAGTGTAGAGAGCCAAAGCACCTCCTTGGCTAAATCCTCCCAGTATTATTCGATTGGTAGGAATTCCTACAGTTTTAAAAAACAGCAAATAAAATAAACGATATTGAAGGAGAAGATGTGAAAGTAGTTTAAAGGCACTTGCCAGCTGCAATCTCTGATTGTATAATATTTTTAATGGTTGCAGAAGCAGACTTAATCCCAGCTTCATCTTCAACATCACTTGGATCCAATGATTTCAAGTCGAACCAAGAGGGCATTCTAAGTCCACCATTCAATGATACAGGAATTGAATTTCTACAACCAAAAAATTAAGGAATCACACAATGACCCTACCAATGTACGGTTATATAAAAAGTCTACATTGGTAATCAATAAGTACTTACGCAGTAGGGCAAATTAATTTTGCATAAGGAGGCTTGATCGACGCTAATGAACTAGCCCAACCATGGCTGGCCACCCAAAAACGAAAATAAGATTAGTACTTTCATTAACATTAATATGAAATGCCTATTATGAATCCACAAGTACAAATTGTCAATGACAATGAAGAGTTTCTTTACCCTGTATCGCCCAAGCCATGTAGAAAGATTATCTAAAATATACAACAAAAAAGAAGGAAATTAGCCTAACTGTTCTCAATGTTTCAAGAAAATTAATTTACAAAAATATTTACGTACCGTGGCGGTGTGACTTCCAGAAGCTGGTATAACAACAGGAGCTGACATAATGACTGCGAAGGGTTAAGCAAGTGTTCCTTAAAGTTAATATTGAATATGTTTTAATTTACTCGTTTTTTACAAGTTGACAGCTCGACAACTTTACTCAATCTACTATTTGTCTAGCTGAACTTAAATCAATCTCTACGAACCATCGAAGCCTACACTATAACCTACTCGGTGAAATTGGTCCAGTAGTTGATAAATAATTTCAAGTTATTTTAGGAAGAACGATGAAAAGTTTTCATTGAAAACCAAATTACCGACTTAATTATTTTATTCCCAGCAAGTCTGTCAATTGGGACAGCCACCTCCACCCCATCTATCCAAAGCCTGCAAGAACCCTGCAAAAGCCGGGAAAAGAAGTCAAATTTCAGCCAATTTTTTTTTGTTTTATTGTCGTCGGTGTTTTTTTCCACTTTCAGCTTTAATATTTCATGTAAGGTTTCACAATTACATTGCTTTTGAATCACTTGTTTTGGTCAGTATACTATTCGCGTAATTTTGATGCTTTGATTTTGCGTAATTGTTTGTATAATTGTTCTTTGAATTACAGGATAACAGGATAATCAAATAGCATCGCTGACATGGACAACACGTCGTCTCGTTCACCGAGTCGATCTCCTATTGTAGAAGAAACCAGATCCAAGTCCAGTTCTCCACAAAATGTTAGTTCTCCAGGAAAGTCACCGTCCGCATCTCCAGCAAGGTCATCCAAATCACGAAGTCGGTCTGGCTCTCGTGAAAAGTCTAGGTCAAGAAGTCGTTCACCTTCCCGTGAAAAGTCTCGGTCCAGGAGTCCAGCTGATTCTCGTGTAAAATCAAGAAGTCGCTCTGCTTCTCTGGACAAGTCAAGGTCAAGAAGCCGCTCTGGGTCTCGGGCAAAGTCTGGATCAAGAAGTCCAGCAGATTCTCGTGCTAAATCGGGATCAAGAAGCCGCTCTGTGTCTCGTGAAAAGTCTAAATCACGAAGTCGATCGGTTTCTCTTGACAAGTCTAGATCAAGAAGTCGTTCAGGGTCTCGGGCTAAATCGGGCTCAAGGAGTCGGTCTGGTTCTCGTGAAAAGTCGAGGTCAAGAAGCCGTTCTGGTTCACGAGCAAAGTCTGGATCAAGAAGTCCAGCTGATTCCCGTGTGAAATCAAGATCTAGAAGTCGTTCTGGGTCTCGAGCTAAATCGGGGTCAAGAAGTCCAGCTGATTCCCGTGTAAAATCAAGATCTAGAAGCCGTTCTGGGTCACGAGCAAAATCAAGATCAAGATCAAGAAGTCGTTCTGGGTCTCGGGCTAAATCGGGATCAAGGAGTCGGTCTGGTTCTCGTGAGAAGTCAAGATCAAGAAGCCGTTCAAGGTCTCGGGCTAAGTCGGGATCAAGAAGTCCAGCTGATTCCCGTGTAAAATCAAGATCTAGAAGCCGTTCTGGTTCACGAGCAAAATCAAGATCAAGAAGCCGTTCAAGGTCTCGGGCTAAATCGGGGTCAAGGAGTCGATCTGGTTCTCGTGAAAAGTCGAGGTCAAGGAGTCGTTCTAGAAGTAAATCACCTGAAAATAAAGAAGGTGAAAAGAATTCAGGTGATGATGACTCTGGAGATGAGGGAAGAAGGCGTCATGATGACTTTGTATCTGATTTTGAGATAATGATGGCTCGAAAAAAAGAAGAGCAGTCAAAAAGAAGAAAGAGGAAAGATATTGACCTTATCAATGACAATGATGACTTAATTGACCAACTTTTAGTTGATATGCGTAGAGCATCAGAGGTAAGACATTTTATTACATGCATAGTCTTATTCGGGGTGTGTCATAATACAAAGTAATGCGGTGACTTATAATGTAACTGTTTTTTACAAATGTACTTATGTATATTATTCACAAAGTGTAATAATTTGACATAATTTTTCATGGGGATTGTGTATTATTATTATCGGAAACAGGAGGATCGAGAACTGAATAATGAGGGTAAACCCGCTACTAAAAAGATTGCAATGTTACCTAATGTACTGTCTCAACTGAAGAAACATGATTTGCAAATGGCATTTATGGAACATGGAGTTTTAGCTATTTTAACTGATTGGCTAGCTCCAATGCCTGACCGAAGTTTACCAGCTCTTAAAATTCGGGAGACCATATTGAAATTGTTAACAGAGGTAAGTATGAATTGGAACCTATCTAGAATTAATCTCTTTCAACATTATTATTTCTGAAGCCATAAGTACTTATATATTGATCATATTTTTTGATTGACTTGCATTTATAGTTTCCATTTGTGGATCAACAATCATTAAAACAATCTGGAATTGGAAAGGCTGTGATGTATTTATATAAGCATCCAAAGGAAACCAAATCAAATAAAGCACTAGCTGGACGCATGATAAGTAATTGGGCTAGGTAATTGACTATTTAACTTCATGTACTTGATTGAAAGATTTAAAGATTGATAATATATTCAAATATATTGTAGTTTTAAAATATTTTGACAATAGATATAATGACTATTTTGGGGATGAATGATTGTCTCATTGTATTTTTTATGTGGCTAGACCAATTTTCAATTTATCAACCGATTTCAAGGCAATGTCCAAAGAAGAGAGAGAACAACGAGACTTGGAGCAAATGCCAAAAAGAAGACGATTATCTGACGATGCTTCATCCTCTCATCGTTCTGATATTGATAAAGCTATGAGGGGTGAAGGACCGTAAGGAATTTTTGTTTTTGCCCTCACACTTCAAAATATTAATTAAATTACAACTTACTTATAACTTATAGATTATGTAATTTTTTGTGCAATGTTGAAAATGAAACGTTTCTTTCTTCTCATCTCGATAATGTCCATTGCAGAGTTTTGAAACCTGGAGACCCTGGTTGGATTCCAAGAGCTCGTGTACCTGTCCCATCAACGAAAGACTATGTTGTGCGGCCCAAATGGAATAGTGAAATTGATATTAGTCGTGTAAGTCATTTATATTTGAGATAACATTTTTTTTATTAATATTTTCTCGTCATTGATCCAAAAAATTTTCTCATATAGTATATTGTACGAATTTTAATATAAAGATTCTCTCGTCTTTTCTTTATAGAATACAAGAAAACAAAGTACACGCTTGGACAAACATATTCGAGCTTTTGTTGAAAAAAAGGTAAGTAAAATTGTTGGATACAAAACAGAGTTAATTAATGTTCATGAACTAATGGTTTTTTTTTATTTCCAGAAATTATCAAAAACACAACGAGCCGTTTCCATTTCTGTTGAAGGACGAAAAATGAATTTGTAAAGACAAGGCTCTAAAGCTTCGTTTCGACCGTTTTTTTTTTGTATAAGTGCAAACTACTACCTTAGGACCACTATATTAATTTGTACATATTATTATGATGACGTTATCACTACTTATTTATGTGGAGTATATTATATTTACGTATGTGTGACATAATTACTGAAATGAACATGATAATTATTATAATGATTTTTTTGTTCATCAAACTATGAATTTCACGATTATTTCTTAAATTCTATAGATATAATATACTAATATAACTGCGCAAATATATGGCCGTACATTTTTTATTTTCTTATTTTTCATGATTATACTTTGTTACTAAATAGTACCAATTTCATTGCATCGTACAAAAAAAAACATGATTAAATAATAATATACTATCCTACTACATATGTAAATAAATATATAGCACAAAAGCATATTACTAATTCCTTCTAATTCATTGGTAGAGTATCAAACTTAACAAATAATAATAATTCTTAACGG
Source organism: Arrhopalites spinosus (assembly GCA_034700945.1). NCBI lineage: Eukaryota > Metazoa > Arthropoda > Collembola > Symphypleona > Arrhopalitidae > Arrhopalites > Arrhopalites spinosus. Next base: position 6,811 of record JAQIVZ010000010.1, read on the forward strand.
CAAATAAGAGATAGAACAATGTATATCACGCTGAATGCAGTACGGACTACGATTACATACTTTTTATACTAGTAAGAGTAGTATTATGAGAGAGAATGTGAAACTATATTTAATTAATATAGCAACATGTTGGGGCTAAGTAAAATATATTGAGGTGCTTGCAGGCAGCAGGATCCGTTCCAGCTTGATGTGGCGTCTGTCGTTGAAGGAAGGAGGTTAAAGAAAACTCAAATTATTCTTTTGAAGACAAAAAATTTCCTCTTTTTTTCAAGATTCTTCCTTCGTTTGAGAAAATTATTTTCGATTCTGTCTTTTTTCCCTTTGTCATGTATATTGAAGAGTGACTTTTCATTTTTTTAAAAACTATATAAATAATACTGTTCATGAACTGATAAATAAATAATTAATTTTCAATTCTTTTTTCTCAAAAAATATAAACGATCTTGTCGATCTCTTTCGCGTTCTCTACCGGGTCTGTACGCATCTATTAAAGTATCAACTCGTTGATCTGTTGGCTTCCATTCTTCGAATCCTGCTTCATTTTGTAACCAAAAAACTACCGTTGCATGGCTTATTCGAACAATCTGTTCAGATCTAGAAAATATAATAGTACGATAGATAATTATGTCAAGAAATGAATACGTAACATAACTACTGCATATCATTTTCTCTTCGTTTAGAGTTTTCATTACTACAAAAAGTATTTGTATATCATATCCATTATCCAATAGACACTCACTTTAAAACAGTATGTTGAGTAGCTGCACGACCTTCATGCTCATAAGGGGCGATGGTTACTTGTTTTCGTTTCCATCGAGAACTTTCTAGTCGTTTAATCCACTCGCACTTTATATCAACTACACCCCAGTCGTCTTTTTCTTCCGTAAATTCTGGTAAAAATACTATAAACGACATTGGTTCTCTTGTGCTAGCTGTAGAATAAAGTAAAATATATATCATTCATCATGTCACTAATACAGTGTACTTTTTGAGCATCCCCATGATTTACTAAACTAATATTTCAGTACGATAGACATAAATTATCTATGTTGATTGGTTCAGACAAATGCCTCAGGTTCGTCATAAAAAAAACCCACCAATTTTTCACATTTTAATTCCACTTATTCTAAAGAAAACCTTTAGGGTGCGGAAACACTATCGAAAAATTGTACATGTGGTCAGACTCGTCATCTGTATCATCATTACCAAATTTTATAATCGTAAGTTAAACTACTAAATAGGCTTAATGTTGAATACGTTGAAAAGCTTACAAATAATATGAAAAGTAATATTTTCATTTCATTACCTAGTAATTCCTCTGCGTGTGAGATAGCTGCATTGATTAAGTCTTCCTGAAACGGGGGATTCATTTGAAATGAACCAGAAATTGGATGAAAATCCAAAAATGTTCCTCTACTGCCAAAATAACCATCAATATCGGGAAAGGCAGAGCAGTATTGACGAAAGTAGCAATTAAACGGAGAAGAAAAACATTCCTAAAATAAAATAAATAGTAATTATTGACATCATGTGGGAAAATTATACAACAAACAAAGTCATGTGTAAAACTGTTCTTGAAATTATTCTTACAAAGGTCACTCCAAAGTTTCTTTGTATTGCTTCGAAAACTGGAACTGGTAACGATTCTACAAATAAAACAAGTTATATCAACAATACATTCACAACTTCAATTAATTATTCTCAAAGGGTACTTAGGTAAGAACTTTTTTCCTTCTCCATACCTTGAGTGCTTTGGCAGGAGGCAAAGTCGTCACAGTAAGAGTTATACCTATCAATTTTAATTTAAAAAATTCGGTTTACTTCAAAATCACTAAATTTAATTAAATATTGTTTACCACTTTACATTTTTTACTATTGTAATAAAACAATGTTAACTTACCGCTTCAAAAGGCAGTAACTTCGAACCAGGAAGAATTCAAATTTTTTATCGTCCAAACAATTATAACGATATAATTGTTCCTGTAATTATCAAGTATATGAAAGTTGTTATTAAATTAGTATAATGTATCCCTTTAAAAAAAGATAAATAGTGGAGATAAGGTGTGATTTTTTCAATTACCAATTTTTGCAAGTATTGAGTACTTATACGAACTGCATCATTGTGAAATTTCAATACTGCAAATTCTCTTTCAGGTTGTACAAAATCGACGGCTAGAATAACAAAGTAATTGATAATTAAATTTAGTTAACTTGGATTAACATCCCAATTGACTTGTATGAGTTTCATCTCAAGTCATAGAAGTATAGTAATAAAATTTGTCAGTACAAACTTACTAGGGAGGCGACCTGCTTCTGTAAAAGTGTAAGGACCACAGAGTACAGGGTAACATTTAGTCTTGCCCTGTTCCTAAATTAATAAAAAGAAAAACACATTTTTTATTACAAATAATATAAACTGAGAACACTTTTCTATTTGATGAATTTCTAATTTTGAAAATTAATTTGCACACAATCGCTGTTGTATTTTATTTCTTACCCCTGTAGATTCTATTTTGACGTTTTCTGGTTCATGAAATAGTTTTAAATGCGTCTCTTTTACTGTTTGGGCATATTGCTTTGATAAGAGACTCATCTTCTTACAGATTCCTTCAACAGATACACGGGCGGCAGCATGGACATGGGGTTGACATGTTACTCTTAAATGATGAAGACGTTCTAATAACATTTCATACGATACTCCTGCGGATGCTCGTAGCCATGTAAATGTCTCTTCTACTTTCCATTTCACTACCTTTCGAGCTTCACTAGATGTACTCCTAGAAAATATATAAATTTTATGATTACATGGTTCACATTTTTTTGGAAATATTGTTTAAACTTATGAAATAGTGCTATTCAATATGTAAAGAATTTTCTTTTTGTATTTCTAATTTGTGGCTCAGACAAATGCCTCAGTGTAATCAAATGCACAATCTTGAACATTTTTATTCCATCATGATCTAAAGAAAACCTTTAGAAAATGGAACCTTAACACAAGATATTTTGTGATCAGACTCGTCATCTTTTTCATCATGGCCAATAATTTCACTAATAATTCTAATTTAAAAATCCAACTCAACATCATGAAAACAAGATGAGAGGAAAAAAATTTACCTGGTTTCAACCATTCGTTTACAGGCTTCTGCAAATTTAGATAATTGTTTTCTTGCGTCTCCGGTGAATCTTACATTCCTGGTCACTTTCATCGGTATATCATTCATGATTTCCTTCAACATATTATTTGAGACCACACCATCAGGACTTTCACAGGAAGGGAATATTGGATCGTCCATAGAAGTACAATTTGGTTTGCCTTGTGACAATCTAGACAACGTGTGTTGCTCAACAAACCACCTAAATACCACAGAATTTTTTTTATATAAAAATTGAAACATTAGTTTTAAAAATTCAGCAGCGCTCTAATAGATATTTAAATTAATTTAAAATAATTTTATTTTCAAGTAATGCATAACATTAAATTTTATGTACCTGTTCAGTGATTCTTTTGGTGCATCTACATGTAGGAATAGGAAAAAAAATAAACGTACAGTTTAATAAACAAACCATTTTAATGAAACACAAGTGAATGTTACACAACGTACGTCATGGCGTACTTTTCGTATACTTAACAATTAAAATAAGAAAAATGTTTACTCACCAATAGCTTCACGAGAATGACACGCTGTTTGATAACATTGGCGTAATTTGGCAACTAACTGAGCTCGCTATATAGATTGAAAAAAAGCATTAAAGAATTTTCGTTTAAATGAGAATGAAAAAAGATTTCAAGCGGTTAAATTATTTAAAATCTTGGCTCAGACAAATGCCTCAGTGTAATCAAATGCACAATCTTGAACATTTTTATTCCATCATGATCTAAAGAAAACCTTTAGAAAATGGAACCTTAACACAAGATATTTTGTGATCAGACTCGTCATCTTTTTCATCATGGCCAATAATATCTAGATATGGCTGAATATTTTTGAAATCTATCATGGAGAAATGAACAACTTACAGTCTTTTCAATCTCAGGATGCGGTGGTAAGAGATGTTTGAGTGGAATTGATGGCTCATTAACATATACATTTGAGGATATTTCCAAATCCCATGGACCTCTACAAAAGTAAAAACAATAGAATTACATGCCCGTTTTCAAAACAGCTTTATTTAGCCAAATTAACGAAAGTATATAACTTACGCTAAGATAAATTTTTTCACGGGTAGATTCCCTAAATTCTCCCCCGAGGAAGCTCGTCTTTTGACGCCAACATTAGAAGCAGGAGGATTTCCACATTGAATACCAAGAGGATCCGTTAACGGATCGTACTGAAAATATTTTTAAAAGAATTTGTTTTTTTTAAATAATATATCAATAATACGAATTTAAATCTTTAAGTCTATAGGCTTACTTAAACTGGAATATTTGTCAATTTTATTATTATAATTTTAAAAATATTCAAAAAAAAAATTGTTTTATTTCAAAATGGTTCAGACAAATGCCTCAGGCTCAGTCATATAAATGTCACAAAAGAAACTTCTCAAAAATTTTCCCAACGACTGTAAAGAGAACCTTTACTATTGGAAATCATACTAGAAGAATCCTATTTTATGTGATCAGACTCGTCATCTTTTCATCATTACCAATCATTCATATTATCATCAGAATTTTATTTTCTTATGTTTTTAATTTTTTTTAATTTCGTCTTTTTAAAAAATAACTTTTTTTCTCAAAAATTGTATTGTACCTATATGCCTACAAAGTAAAACTCAATCTAGTTGAATCGAAAAAAATTTATATATTACAATTTTTATTTGTTAGTTCGGCCTGCTGTGTATGCAATCAATTTTTAACGAGACGACGTGACTCCTCCTCTGATAAGCAATCATTAATTGAGAATAGAACTCCTGTCTTGTTAAAACAATAATAATAATACGTAAACAAATAATAATAATACGAATAAAAAAATAACTTGAAGAGTATTATGTAAAAGACAACGTGTTATCGTACCAGTTGGTGTCCTACTTGGAGTGGTTGGCCAGGAGTTGCAGTTGGATTTGTAATTGATTGAGGTGTAATTTGTGCTATCGGACCACCAGGTAGTGGTGGAACTTCCCACAGAGATTCTCCCGTTGAACAATTCCAAAAATACCAACGATTCTCTCTCTTGCTCCAAAATTTTCTCCATCCCAAAGCAAGTAATTCTTGTGGTAGGTCATGCTCGTTACCACCAGGGCCAAAAGGAACAGGTACACTCTACATTTTGTAAAAAATAAAGTACTCAGCATTGTGTACTTGAATAAATTTTATGAAACGGCATGGTCCTAGCTTTGTACAAAATGACAAAAAAAAAGTATGAAGGATTTTTTAAATGTTGCAATATTTAAAACAAACCTGTGGAGTTGGAGTTACAGGGGATGGTATTGATGGGGGGATTAGTACTAGTCCAGATTGATGGTTTTGAGATTGATGATGACCCAACACAATTGGTGGTGAGTGCTGTTGGTGACCAGACGATGATGAGGACGAGTGATGGTGATTAAATGGCGGAGGAGACTGAAGCTGTAACATTTGATTATTATTCGTGTAATGATGCAGGGGGCTGGAGAAATTTTGAGCGTGGTTCCGATGAATGTTGGCTGTTGCGTCCCACGACATGATGACTCACAAAAATACTAACGAAATTCACGTAGTCAATTTACACGTCGACCCCCTTACACTTCTGAATCTCTGATCAGAAAGTGTACTTGGCCACATATTTAATCAACGAGAACAATTTTAATCTGCAATTATATTAAATAAATCCCCTCTGATGCCGTTTTTACACTGCCCGCCTATTGGAAGGCGCGAAAATTCAAAAATTCCAGTGTTGACTAGTTCTCTGGAATTTATGACGAATTTACACCGAATTCACCCAAAAAATTTAATTAATTGCAATAAAATTGAAATGACGAGTCGACATATTTTTGCAATTTAGTTTTTCATTTTTCGGTCAAATGGAATTTTTAAATTAACAATTATTTTTAATTTCAATTAATTTTTTTAAATGTGAAAAAATGATGGAATTAAGCAATTTGTCGTTGCTATGAATAAATGATAATTTATCTTGAGCAAATATTTATCAAACAAGTAACTTTTTTTGTCAGAATTTCCAAAAATTGCACCATGCCGCAAATATGCCGCACCCCGGTACCCGGCAAAATTCTGACCCCATCGAGAAACATGTTTTTAGTTGGCAGTTCAAAGTTTGCACACTCATGCAAACTCACTAGTAAATTATCTTGATTTTTTTTACTCAAAGGGATTTAAAGATGTCGTAATTTTTTTTTAATTGCGATTAAAAAACTTTGAATCATTGAGATTTAATCATAGATTTATTTAATTAGGGCGGAAAGCTTTAAAATTTATTCTGAGCACTTAAAAGTGCCATTTAGAAGGGGTCAGATATAGGTCTAGGTCGGGGTAAACATAGTTCATACTACGAAAAATCATTATAATATGACTTGCTGTCGAGTTGATGTCAAGTACTTGAGCCCTGGTCACCTGCAGGGATTCGATAATTACAAGGTTAGTACGATTCACATTATACTCCTAATTTATTTCCATATTAATCATCCTTGATGAATGGTCCAATGTTTTTTATGTCATTCTTGTTATGTAATCATTTGGCATTGAAATTATCTAACTCTTTCATTTACAGTACTCCTCAGTTGACACGAGTCCTTTGAGTAACTATGTTATGCACCCATTTTGGAATGCTGTTGTTAAAGTATGACTAATGTGAATTCTTTTACCATAACTTATTCGATTTTGTGAAAATAATAATATTTATGAATTCTTTTTTCCATTTTTTTTTAATTTTAGATATGTCCACTATGGATAGCCCCAAATGTTCTCACATTTGTAGGATTTCTCTTTACGGTTGCAAATTTTTTCCTCTTTAGCATTTACGACTTTCATTTCTTAGCAGCCGGTGATGATGAAAAATTAGCTGTAAATTCAATACCTCGCTGGGTTTGGTTCCTAGCTGCTTTCAATCTGTTCATGTCACATACTCTAGGTAAATTATTTACTTTTGAATTTGACAAAACAAATTTACAGTAAGAGCATTTGTATATTTGACAAAACAAATTTACAGTAAGAGCATTTGTATATTTGGCAAATACTATTTGTAGACACGTTATTATTCATGATTGTCAATTATATTTCTTGTTCTGACAACAAATAGATGGAATAGATGGGAAACAAGCAAGAAGGACTGGATCGTCTGGTCCATTAGGGGAACTATTTGACCATGGACTAGACTCGTGGACAACAGTCTTCATTCCAACTGGTCTGTATTCCGTGTTTGGTCGTGGTTTCTACGGCCTCTCAGTTAAACGATTGTTATGGATATTTTGGAACGTGTTCTTTAATTTCATTTTTTCCCATTGGGAAAAGTATAATACTGGAGTGCTTTACTTACCTTGGGGCTACGTAAGTAGTTTTTAGTTGAAATTATGTAATGTCTATTGTACTATACCCTACATACGAATTCCCACTATACCTTTCATTTTAATACAATACGATTTTTAATACATGTATATAATTTTTATTTCAGGATGCTTCCATGGTGGTAAGACCAATATCAATGTCTCTTGTAACAAGTTAATTATTTGAGACTTTTCATGAATGAATAGGTACACATTGTAAATGTTTCTTTTATTGTCTCCTATAGGCCTGTTTTTCATTGTTTCTCGTCACGGGTTTTGGGGGTCAAGAGATATGGAAATTCAATTTACCGTTTGGTGATTTAACTAGTGGTAATTTAGTTGAATTTTTGTTGTACGCTGGTTCGATTGGTCTTTCCATGCCTGTGGCATGCTATAATGTTTACATGTAAGTCACAATGTCAGTGAACAGTCATAACTGTCCATATTTTAGTAATGAATGTATGTCATCAAATTTATAATGAATCATTCTAATTTTTTTTTCTCTCTCTCTCTTTCTCTCTTTACATTGATAGAGCTTACAGAGATGGTACTGGAAAAAATCGACCGTTTTTAGAAGCGGCTAGACCGCTTTACTCGTCAATAATCTTAATGATTGTAACTTCAGTGTGGGTTTTTGGCTCACCATCTGATATTCTTGAGTTACAACCTAGAATGTTCTTCTACATGATCGGAACAGTGTAAGTAAATGCATTTCACAATAAGGAAATTTTAATTCTGGAATCTCAACTACCGTTCTACAACATTTAATTTCATAATTTTTTACGTTTTACAGGTTTTCTCACATCTGCTGCCGGTTAATCGTCGCTCAAATGAGTAATACACGATGTGAAGGTTTCGACTGGCTTCTATTTCCAATCACAGCTCTTACTTCAGTCTCACTTCTTCTACGGCCTGGAGTTGGATTTGAAATTGCAGCTGTGTATGTGCTTGCTCTACTTGCTACTTTGACTCAAATTCATTATGGTGTCTGTGTGGTAAGTTAACATACAAAAATGAGATGATTCATTATTATGAAATAGAAAATACCTTTAAATTTTAAATCCATTTATATAGCGAGATAGAGTATGAGATTTTTTTTCTTCCACAACAAATTGTCATTGACAAGTGTATATATTCTTAATTCATAGGTGCGTCAAATGTGTCGTCATTTTAATATCGACTGTTTCAGAATAAAAGTAAGTTATTTAACTTTTCATGCATTTTTTATACTGTGTATAATATGTACTTATCTTTTTGGGAACAAAATTCAATTGGTTCAGTATATTTTTTGAAACTGAATTATTAGATAATTTAACATCTTTTTTATGAATTCTATTACAGGATCGAAGCGACTGACTATTAGCCGACAGCGCATGAGAAAATTAATTGAACAGGAGAATCTACTTAATTAGAGGAGGACAATAAACAGTACGTAAACAACTTTTGGTTTTTTTATAAGAAAAAAAAGAAGAAAAAGAAAACAAACAAATTACCGTGAGGATAAAGCACCATCGTCGTCTTCATTTTTTTTGGGTTGTACCAATAATAGCCTCGTGTAATAAATTGCATGAGAGCCCACTGCATGTAATTGATAAGATTCAATATTACAAAAAAGGGAACCTTTTTTATGTTGGGTCCTACCTCGTTGCACTTATAGTTTTTCACCTGATCAATTTTTTTTGTAAGTAGTAGGCAAAACAAAATTACAAATAATATGCATATATATATTATACATTTTGCCTTCCCATTGCTTGCTCACTGATTCGTATATCACTAAGTATCTTTGTAATTTTATGATCAAATGTCAATTGTCATCAAATGTAATAATGTGTAAAGTTAAACAAATACTCTTTGTTTCCTTTATACTTTATACGACTTTTCCTCATAGAATTCAAAGGGAATCATCATGCGTTGTCGCCTCGTATCGAAAAAAAAACATTTAATATGTTTAAATTTCTATATATATAAATTGTTTTTAATTGTACATTATATGAATATTTTAGTTGACAGCAGTGTCTACTATGTTGTAATTAGTTTTTTTGTGTATATATTGACAACTATTGGCAAATTTTTAGAGAAGGAAAGAGAAATGTGAATTTAGTGTTAATTATTATATTGTTTTACGAGTAATACGTACTATACACAAATCCAGTCTGGGAATGCTGGACAAAGTAGCCTTTATTCGTTTTATTAGTTTACGTTCCTTGTATTACCGTATAAAGTTGTCAGTTGGAATATTACTGACTACAATGTGGGTGCGTTTTTTTCTTCTTCTCATTCTCCGTTTCAGAATCTAAAAAATTATATACTTAGAGAGAGTATATTTTTGTTATGTTCACTGTCAACTATCTAATCTAAATATAAAAATGTAGATACTACTAAATTCGCAAGCAAATCTTTAAAATTTCGTTTTTATAATGTACAAAGCCTCCGTATATACATGGCGAACATGATTCCGTATAATCTCCTTATATCTTGTAAGTACACTGACAATTATTCCGATTAATTTTAGTTGTGCGTGTGTGTGTGAGTACAACCGTTGAATGTCAATGAATCGTTTGGAAAGTTTTTGTATGTATTATTATTAGTATATTATTTATAGGAAAACCCAGTAATAAGACAACAATTACATTAATAAATAAGTTACAATAATTTAGTTTAGATGATTTGAACAATGTACTAGTCTTGCTAATTAATTAAACGGATGGTTTTTGTACGAAAGATTTAGGGAAAGTACGTATAGATACCTATAAATATTTTAATGTGAACCAAGTGTTGTCAATGAATTTATGTAGTACATGGTATGGTCTAAATATTATAATTCTAAGTTGAGGGATAAAAATTGCTTAAAAGTTACTTGCAGTTTATTTACACATAACTGGTACTGGTATATACAAATTATGTAAGAGGAATAATTATTCTTTCAAAATATTGAATATTATTTTATTTTTTAAAACTGCACAGATGATAGTATACGCACATTATTATCGTAAACGTTAACGTACTGTAAAACTAATCTAAGATAATTATAAGAATTATGTATCCTCCATATGATCGAAATATTATATAAAGAGCTTACGAATCGGAATTAATTTGAAATTTTTATGCTCATGTTACTTATATTATTGATTGAGTTGAGGAGAGATTAATTTTACTCTTGTTCTCCCTTCTTTTAAAGCTTCGTCAAAGTGCCAGGTTGAGAGTTTACTTGGTTTAAATTTGAGACCAGTAGAAAAATTCCCCAGTGCTATTGTATTTACTAGATCAGTAATTATTAAAAATGGTTTTTCCCAGTTAATTAGATTATCTGAAATTTCATAAGTACGATGTGTGTGTAAAGTGTGTGAGTGTTTAAAAATCTCCATGAAAATGGGAGAAAAAAAAGTACGTAAAACCAACAAAAGCCTTTTTGAAATCCATGTATTTTACTAATTAATATAAAAAACTGTATTGCATTTTAGATATGGTGAAGCCACATGTCGCATTTAATTTGTGTTAGAGAACAAAAAAAAAGTAAAAGTCAGAGCTTTCATATAAACTCTATTTAATACTAATATCATAAAATATAGCCATTTTACTTCAATTCTTAATTTTCTTAGATTATTAATTTTTTTTGATTTGTTTGCCACATGTTGTTCTAGTACTAAGACATTTAACAGGGGTTTTTTGAAATTGTCAAAAAAATGGATATCATTTATACTCTTGTGTGTGTTAACTTTTGTGTCAAGACATCACTGTAGTTTTTTAGATGGTTGTTGTGGGGTGGGGAAAGGGATACTTTTTTAATAAGTCTCTTCTTCTTGATATATACTCTATCGTAAATTTTAAGTCTTCAAATGATGGTACATAAATTTCTAAGAATTGTTTGGTAATGTTCCTTTTATCGTATCAAATTACTCTGTAGCATTTTTTTGTTGTTCTTCTTTTTAAAAATGGAATGCAATGTATTATACATTACACTTTGGGTGTTTGAAACGGTTCATATTACATGTAATATTTAAGAGAAAAATAATTTTTAGAAAAGAAAAAAAAAAGTTAAATAATGGATATAGAAAAATGAGCCCATAATATTGGCTCATGGTTATTATTGTACTGAAACTGCACCACATATTGATTTGTGATGATAAAAAACTAATCAGTGATCTTTCAAACTATACTCTCTCATGAATGGAATGTCACATATGTAATATCAATGACGATAGTGTCGTCATTTGTATGGGATATATTTTATAAGATTTACTCTAAAACATGTCAAAACTTTATAAAAAAAAAGTTCTAGTAACTTGAAATAATAATTAACATTGGTAGAAATATACATAAAGTAGGGGGACGTGTAGTATTTACGCAAGAGAAAAAAATAGTTTAAAAAAAGCTGATAATATCAGCTTTTTGAGAGTATAGTATATATATTATATATACTTATGTAATGATGAATTAAGAAAATAATTATTGTATTAAATGGTGTAAACACTATAGGCAGCTAGAGACCAATTAGATGGGTCATTGTGAAAAAATGATGAAAGAGAGATAGACTACGATTGTGTAACACGGTAAAAAAATTAATTTGCTCGTTTCCATCCTAAAATTGTCCTCCGATGTTGATGACATCATGTCATGTGTTAAAAATGAATACAACACTCTCGTCTGTGTTGTCATTCTACCAAGTTTTTTTTATCTCATTTTATCAATTTAAATTTAAATCCCTCAAGTCAACTATCTAATGAGAAAAAAGTGTCATTTATTCACAATAATTTATACGTTGTATTTAATGTACGTCGTAATTATTTTAACAAAGATATAGTTTGGTTTCACTTGAGTTAATAAGATTGACAATAATAATAAATTGTAGTAAATTGCTTTGTGATCGAATCAAAAACGAATCCTATAATTATGAATTATAATTTACAATCAAAAAAAGAGAGAAAAGAAAACACTAAGGGTGTGTATACTCAATATTTGTCAAATTTGTTGTTGTTTTTTGTATTTTTGGCATCATAAAAATATGGTTTGTGGTCATGAATGTGTACCTCTATTAAAACTATAAGTATATAGACTTATATAATAAAATAAATGTTTTCTTTTAATAATTTTAACTCTTAAATAAATAATTATTATGATTAAACGGTCTTCGTACTACTATACTGCTTTTCTGGGTTACTACTATAATGTACTATTTAATGTTATACGATTTCCTTTTCCTGTCATGTTATTGAATCATTGTAAGACGGTAATAATTAATATTATTTTGTGGTCTATTGTAAATGTATTACTTGTAAAGGGTACTATATTATGCAATAGTGAGTACGAATAATTCTTTCAATCATCCCAAAATACAATCTTTTAAATGCAAACCAAGTTTCAAACTGACAAATAAAATCAAACATTATTTCATTATAATAAGTACAGGTCTGTCCTTAACTCATTGTCATACAAAATAAATTGAGCGAGAATAATGTGCAAATATTTTTTTCGCCTTTTGAAAAGATAAGGTTTCTTTTTTTTAATTTATGCCATCCAGTCTAATAATATGGCATTTGCGTTAAAAAAAGGACGCTTCAAATAAAATGATAATCTTCCCTACACCATGTATAACCCCGGCACCTAATAGAAGAATCCCGGTTTTTATCATATGAATTAAATTATACAATAGTTAACGATTTGAAAACAAGTCAGAGTTGTAAATAGAAAGTCACTTTCGACGACTACTGATTAAACCTGATCGGAGAGATTTTACACGTAAGTTTAGAGACTAGGAGCTCCATGATAGTAAATTACTTTAGACGTGAAATTGAAAATCTACAAAACAAACTTAATGTAGACGAATATTTACCATATCCAAAAGAAAGATTTTTATTTTATTCATAATAAACATAATTGAGTAAGTAAATCCACAATCAACAGAGAATATCAACAAGTTAAAAAAATCTACACAACTGCAAGCAGGTTTTTAGTATAATGTTCATGTCTACATTCAAAATAAATTTTTTTGCATACTTTATAGGTCTTAAAGAAGGGGGATCATTATTATTTCTCCCGTAGAAATCACTCTGCAATGACTTTTAATATAAATAAAATTATTTTTTTATTATTAAAAAAAACTTAGCACTAATGCAAACGCTTTTGTTTTTTCATGGACTCGAGCGCTCGGACCCTCAATTCTTGCTCCATTGTATTACCACTGCTGTCATCAGTGCGTTCCTTGGATTTTTCATGCCTTTTACCGCTACTCTTTTTCTTCTTTTTCTTTCTCTCCCGACTACGACTCTTTTTTGACCGGTCATCATCCTCGTCTCGGCTGCTACTGCTCCGCCTCCTCTTACGATGATGATGTTTGTCTTTCTTTTTCCGCTTTTTCATTTCAACTTTCTCGTAATCATCCTATACATAAACGGTTCATGTGTTACCGTGTGCCTGATATCAAATTTATATTAATTTTATTATTTAGGACAAAACTGAGAAGGGATAGTTCCTATACACTACAAAAGACATTTTCAAAAATTATGATAAAAACAAACCTCCGGTTGAATATCAACAACTTTAATTTTAGTTGGTTCTTCTGGAGTTTTGTCCGCCCTTGGAAATTCAGTTCTTTCCCCTGAGCTGACGTTTAAATCGGATTCAGGCTGTAAATAAAAAATTATGATATCACCAGATTAAGACCAGTTTAATAAAAATGCATTATTGATTATGCAATCACGTCTGGTTGTCTGTTACCAACCTGAATGTCACTAAAACGACTTCTTTTTCTGCTACTGTCATCACGAGAACGTGTTCGCTCTTCCCTATCTCTGTCTCTGTCAGCATAGTCTTCATCTCTCCTTCGACTCTTGGAATCATCCTGCAAATAACAAATTAAATCAATAATATTGATTTAATACAAAAATTTTGAAATTTAGTTTCTAGTAAACTGTACAAGAAATTATAAGTTACGTAATATTTTAGATAATTTGTCAACCTGCGAACGAAATGATTGCTGCTGATGGTGATGTTTATTGTGGCTGTCACGATGATCTTGTTGTTGATACCTAGAATGTGACTTTCGGTCATCATAAGAACTACTACTACTTTTAGTAGCTGAATCATTTCCCCGATCATTTCCTCGAGAATTCTTTTGACTCTTTTCATCGTGACTATGTTGTTGTTCTTGTTGTTGAAATCTTTGGGAGATTTCGGCTTTTTTTGCATTTAGCTAAAAGCAAGAGAATAATTAAAAAATTTAGTGATTACATTTATATCATATACTTCAAATATGTAGATGAGTTAAATTATTCTTGTTAAAATTAAATAGTACCAGGACAGAGGGAACGCCTTGCAAGTTACTGGAATGAACAAAATTTATAAATTATTATTGTTGTGTTTGAATATGGACACAAATGTCGAAATGGCTTTTGAAGAAATTCCTCAAATTGATGTACAGAAAATTCTCTTGGACTTCGAGCTTGGTCAAAAATCTACTGGAGTCTCAATAATATTGAGTCAATATATTAGGTGGAACAAATCTCGAAGAGTATAATAATTCATTGGAAGATGAAGCTAATCTCTTCAAAAACCTCTTTGACTGACTAATTACCTTAAAAATTTATTTTACAATTAACTAAATCTAATACTTATATACTATTTCCGCAACATGCTCACCTCTCCATCGCATCAAGTAAAAGGTCCCATAATTCTGAAGTGAATATTCTAGCGTTTTTCCCATTTAAAAATCCGGTTAGATTAATCTGTATGCGACGTCCATCAGGATTCTATTTGAAAATAATAAAAAAAATATGTTATCATGATTTTGTTGGGCCGGCCTCAATTAAAAAAAAGAGTATCATTGTGGTGTCCTCCATGTTAAATGAAAATATTGTTTGAAAAATCTTACATTGTTGGCCTCTAGTTGATTAATGACAAATTCATTTAAAACGTCATCTTCCATACCTAGTAATTCGGAGATTCGGTTGGAAATCCATGGTTTTAAAATAGGTAAATTAACTCTAGACATATCAACTTTTTTTACAATGGTATCCGAAAATTTCATTTGTTTCAACAACTTTTTTTCTTTATCACTGAACCGATTATCCTGCTCGGAAGAAGTCCCACGAAAAAATCCAGCGTCTGTCATGATGATTTAGTAGTCTGTTGGCAAATGTCACTCTTTTGATTTAATTGTAGTTATTCCCCTTTTAAAACTAAAATTAGTTTGAACAAAAAATAAATAAATTTTTGTATTTCTTGGGAGGGAGTTTTTTGGGGATTTGAATGAGTGGATCGGACAATTCAGGCACTGTCTGCTTGCCACGTATTTACAAGAAGAAGTTTTACGTGCATATGTACATACATATAAAAGTCGGCATTTAATTCCCTACTTAATTTTTGGGAGCCTTCAGTTCATTTAATTCTCTAGTCTTGGATCGATTAATACGGTCAATTATCTCTCCCCTCGTCGATAAAACTAATTATTCATCATGGACCACAGTTTTATTATTAAAAATTTAACTTTACTAGCCATCTTCCTGTCTTTCCTAAGTACATCATCATCATTAAAGAAGGATGAATGTGAAGGTACAGAAATCATTAATTTCTTAACATTTACATCCTTTTTTTTACTTCCTCTTGAACAAATTTTAATCATATTAGTCATGCATACATAATTTATTGTACTATTCTACTTTGTACAAATTAATAATTGTCTCATTCTCTTTTACAGTATGTGTTAAAATTATAACCAAATTCTCCGACTCGTTAAGTGAAACTGACCGGAAAGACTTTAAGGTTGTTGAAACAAGATTTAGAGAGTACTGCAAGGATGTTAAAGGAAAAGAAAACCGATTTGTAAGTTTTTTTAAAATCATGTTCATGGTTTATTTCAAAATTATACTGACATTTTTGTGAATTTTATGTGACACTTTAATACACGTCAGCCTTAACTTATTTAAACGTATGGCATAATATAATATTTATGTTTTACAATTACTTTGATAGTGTTATTATCTTGGAGGACTAGAAGAGTCTGCTACCGGTATTTTGGGTGAAATTTCAAAACCAATTTCTTGGCAAATGCCAGCCGACAAAATCTGTGAAAAACTAAAGAAGAAGGATGCTCAAATTTGTGAATTGAGATACGGTACGTGTTTAAAAGTCATGATGATGAAATTAATAAATTTTTATGGTTCCTTTCATACGTGTAAACTAATAAAAAAAATAGTCATATCTAAGTTATATTATGCACATTCATGTATATTTATAACGGGAGCTAATTTTTTCTTTCTGTTTCAGATAAACAAATCGATTTAAAAACAGTTGATTTAAAGAAATTGAAGGTCCGTGATTTAAAGAAAATTCTAAGTGGTTGGGATGAGGAATGTGATGGATGCATTGAAAAAAGTGACTACATCAAAAGAATCGAAGAGTTGAAACCAAAGTATAAGAGTGAACTATAATTTTGAGAAATAATTTAAAAGAATTATGTTAAATACCGGCCACTCATAAAATGAATAATTATTTATAAATAATTTTTACTGATTTTTTTTAAAAAGTTTCCCTAAATTTCAAAATTGGTAAATTTTGTAAAACTATCTCAAACGTTGTATATACATGTATTTAATTATAAATTATAATTTATTCATTATAATTTATAATGAATACTATGTAGTATGTGGTAACTCAATTTCAACATCTCTCTTTTGTTTAAAGTACGAGTATCATTATCTATGTACATAATACGTAATCGTCATTATGTTTTGATTAATTCGAAAGCTAATAGTGGACGAAATTGAAATTATCAGATAGAAACAAACTTTCGATATTATGATTGCAGACTTTTATTTTCTTTAAGCGAGTCCGCAATTTTGCTGTGCAAAAATACTTATAATTTAATGATGAATTACGACGACAAGAAAAGAAAATGTAATAATAATTAATGTCTCTTCGGATTTAAATACTAAATTTAATGTGATGTTTTGTTTGTTATCAAAAGCAGTTTGTAATATCTGCCTAATACATTGATGCTGTTCATCAAAAGCACAGTCAGCTCGTCAGTTTTAAGTTTGTACTTATTGCCAGTAGCTTTTTAGTTTATTTCTCTTTCTCTTACCGAAATTATTAGCTTTTTCATTGTTTGTGATGATTCTGGTGGTTTGAACAATTACTAAAATGTTATGTATTCATTAATTTATATTATTTATATATAGTGTTCATAATTAAAATGTTGGTGAGGTACTGTCCATAAGTATAAAAAATGGGGGTTTAAAAAAATGTACACACAACAACAAATAAGATAAAAGAAAACATTTTTTAAAAAAAATTAAATATGTTTACAATCGCAAAAATAAAAGAAATTATTAGTATCTATTAAAAAAATATTTTGATTATCGTCTCATTGACTCATCAAATACTCTTGTTTATTTATCAAAAATTGTAGCACATTTCAAGCACTGAAACAAGAATCTCGTCTGATGTGTAAAAGTCCGCATGATCCAAAAATAGGAAGAGCGGGTAGAAACCCGGGTTTCTTTCACAATAAGCCTCCAGTCTGTGTCCAGGCACGCTTGTGACTAGATATATATATATATATAAGATTCATACCGGTTCTTCAAAATAACATTGATCAACAAGAAAACAATAAAAGAGAAAAATATATAAACAAACTCATCATAAAAAATAACTCAAGTGATGAAACTTTAGGGTGCTTTAGGATTGATAACCAACGACAAAAAAATTTACAAAATGGGGCGAGCTAATCACATTAATAGTAACATTAATAATAAAAAAGCCGAGACAATTTCATTGGTACGAAAAAATATCAAGACAATTTCTGAAAAATTGAAAGAAATTCCACAAGAAAATGTCCTCCAGTTACCAAGCATAAAAACGGTGTTGAGTGCCTTACGAAAAGAGTCTCGTGTGGAAACTGAGCCCGGAGAAGAATTATCCGTCAATTCGAATCCTGAGACTAAGAATGAAGACTCACTGGATAAAAATGAGTCATCATCATCATCACAAGTTCCAGTTGACACGTTGACTAGATCAAAAAGTACAACTAGTCAAAAATCAGACAAAATTCAACAACGCTGGCCCCTCAACATTCTCTTTAAAATTGTTGGAAATTTAGTAAAAACAACAAGAAAGTACTTTTTACTTCCAAAAAAGCCATCCAAGTCAAATATTTTTGGCCTATTTTTTCTTGTCCTGGCTTTCATTTTCTATTTTGAACTCCACACATCCAGCGGTTTTACAAGACTTTGGCTCAAGTGGGAGAATGTTGACCTTAGTTCTGTTGAGGTGAGAAAAGTAAAGGGAAAGAGAGGGGCACAGAACTATAACACATGTTTTATAGTTCTGTGGAGAGGGGTTAATTTAAAATTAGTTCACATACGAGTATTCTATTGTATAAATGCATAATGCTAGTTTGAAAATGTTTTTGAGCTTTTGTAAAATAATATATATTTATGTTTTAAGCTCCACATCAAAGCACTTGAAAAGCCATTAAGCCTTTCTCTCGACAGAGGAGCACCTGAAAATTTCGTTGTTGTTTATATATGCATGAGTTGTAAAATCCTTTAGGAGTAGTAAATCATTGATTTAGCTATATAAAATATACACTAAAAATAAGGTTAGTTTACATCCTCAATTCACTCAACTTTAAAATAATTTTTAAACAAGGGAGGAGTGAAAGTAGTAGTGAAAGTTGGGACAAAAGAGTTTTCTCTTGTACTAAATATGTAGGGCACAAAAAAACGAAGCCTTGGACAATGAATAAATTTCCCAAATGTGGTCTCTCACCACAGGAATATTTTATTCAGTGGAATAATGAAACACATGTACAATTCATTAACACACTTCTTTCTACAGGACACAGAACCAAACACACTTTTTGTTCAACTTCAAAATTCAACAGACACAAGAAAATGCCCCAGAAAACTTTTATGTTTTCATAATAATTATATTGAGAGGAGTGACAGTTGAATTTTCAAAAAAAAAGTAGGAGAGAATTTTAGTTTGAAACATAAAAAACAACAATCTGAACGTTCTCTTTTTTGTCGTCTGCCTCAAAACGAGAATTTGTGTACTATAACGTAGTAAGGGATGTCTTGATATTGGAAAAGAGGAATTTTGTATTTGGGAGTTGAGGATGGAACAGAGGGACCGTCAAAGAGATTTCTCTCATCATGGGAGTAACTTCAGAGGTAGTTTCTCTTTCATCTTTTTATCAGATTGGATCGAGATGACACAAAATTCCCTAGAATTTCATTCTGGGCCGTCTCTCCCGATTGACTTTCCTCTCCTCATTTTTTTCCTGGGTAGGTCGGTGTCCTACAAAGAGAAAGCATGTCATTGTTCCTTGTTTTGCATCCCTCGTCTTGTCATCATCCCTTCATTTGACAAGGTCAAAGGGGGATGAAAACTCTTGGAATTGCTCCATGTCAAAATTCTTGGCCCAAATCTAAAGACCAGAGATTGATAACAATATGCAAAACAGATGTTCCATGTTTATCCTCCAATTATTTCATATTACTATTTCTTGTATTACATAGTATTAAATAACATTATGCCCAATTAATTTTAATTAAAGTTGTAAAAATTGATTTATTTACTTTTCAGTGTACCATTGAGAGTCCCAATTTGGCCATGGAATTATTTCGTCCACCCGTTCCCTGCATGTTTTGCCAACATGTAAAATCAGCTGATCGTGTTAGTAACATTTCTCCATCGGACTTTGAGCGAAGGTAAATTTTTTTTCTCTCTTTTAAAAAAATCTCATCCATCTTCCATCACAATAAATAAAAGATGGATGGTCAAGTTTGTGAAATGGCTTTCACGGAGTTGAAAAAGAATTTGCATGAAATTTACATGGTTCTCTAGAAAGCTATCAATTCGAAAATGAAAGTGAAAATAATTCCCGAGAAGATGATTATAAATGGCTCATGTGTGGTTGAATAAGATTTGTGTGGAGACTGTAAAATAGAAGGGAATAGAATAGTTGATATTTGCCATTAAACAACCGAGGCATTGATATGGAAATTTTTCTCGTTTCTCACATCACGCTCCATGCCTCCTCCCATCCGCATCCCTCCTAATATTTGATCTGGTAATTAAGCGCTCATGGTGAGTGCAACGTCGAGTTAATTGTGTTTAGGGAGTTTCATCACATGTTTCTCTGTATAAAGTACAGAGGATGAGGATGAGGAGGATGGGATAGTGAAAATGTGGGCTCTCCTGTCAATCCCTCGTTCGGGTGCATAAAGAGGAGTCTCCATATTGTGTAGATTTTGAAGGAATCCTTTCATCAACAATAACAAGGACAACAAGAAGCAGAGAGACATTGACAATGTACGCTCTGTACATATGAAAATAGTGGAGCGTATGTGTTGTGAAAAGGAAAACGTTTCTCTCGTAATTAATCTTGTGTTGTTCTCTCCAGAGAGAGAGAGAGAGAGAGAAAGTCTCTGTACTTTAGTCAGCTTACACTCAGCACTTTCTCTAGTCCCTCCCAAGTCCCAGGAGATTCTCCCATCATGTTCATGCAAGGATGGAGGGAGGCAGGTATTTATTTTACATGTCACGGTTCACAACAGCCTACACAACCAGAGAGACAGAGAAATACTTTCATTGTCTCTACCACACTCTCTCCCCATCCCATCTCCTCCCTCTTTTTTACTCTTGTACGACACTTTTTTTAATCTCCTTGAAATTAACTTAAATCAAATATCGACTAAATTAATTATATTTCATGTTGACACAAGAAATAGTAGAAATATTGAAATGTAAAACGAGATGTTTATTTTCTCCTGCAGATATGCATACACGGGAAGACCGGTCATTATAACAGATGCCATGATAAACTGGACAGCCCTGCCATCCTTCACATTTCCATTTTTTAAAGTAAATTTATAAAATATTTTTCATTTAAATTCCTAACTGAGCACGTAGTTTCTCTGACATAGAACGAAAGTGGGGTAAAAATAACGTTTAGTTTGGAAAAATGGTAGACAAAATATTTTATTTTCTGTACAAAAACTCTCATGTCCTCTATTTACTCATGAATTTCAGAGTGTCTACGCTGAAGGGAGCAGGTCATTGGAGCATCAAGGTGAAGACTGTTTGTTCTTCCCGTACGTGACCGAATTTAAAAATTTGGCTGAGGTTTTTAACATGTCAGAAGAACGATCTAACCAACCTTGGTACATTGGCTGGTAAGTTATTTTCTCCTTGTTCCTTCTACCCCCCACAATTATTTTTATATATAAAAATACCAACTATTTGACATCATCATCAAACGCGTTTAAAAATATTAGGAACCGCATGCCTCATCAAATATGCGTCTCACCCTTTTTAGACTGCGTATGTATGTGTAGGTAGACAATTATCTTTCAAATTATCTGCTTACGTAATTCCACACATTGATCCTCATCCCAAACTCAACACATGAAAAAGAAGATAAAATATTCACAATTTCCATTTCACTTCTACGCACACGAGACAAACATAATTTTTTTGTGTGACGAATCAATTTCCTTTTTTCATAATTCATTGCACAACTTCATAGGCATAGTTTTTGATGCATCAAAGTATCTTTGAAATATTTCAGTCAAAAAGTTGAAATTCACATTCCTGGAAAGTAGAAAAAAAAATCGTTTTCCCCCACGGGATCCTGCCCCTGCTTGAGAAAAATATTTCGTACTCCAGCAAACAATTCTTCATAAATTCATGTGCAGTCAACTAAAAATTTAATACTCATCGGAAATAATAATAAAGGACTACTTGTATTTTTTTTATTTTCGGAATGATTATTATTCAGTAAAAATAATTGTAAACTTAGCTTCAATGTACAGGAGGGAGATGGTTGACAAAGTAGGAACTAATTGTCAAGTTTCCATGAAATTGGGAGACGAGTGAAAAATGAGAGTAGCCTTCAATTCATCCATCATGAGAGGGGAATAATGTGCGTCATTCTGCACGTGGATAAAGTTACCGGAATGAATTGCAATGTAACAAAAAAGAGAAAAGTTTTTTTTTGTCTACTTTCTCTCCTTTCCATTAGTCTCCCCATGTGGACAGAGAGAGAAAGTCTGGAGGGAATGGAATGCGGTGTGGGGGTCTGTATGATAATAATAGAGTAAGCGGAAACTGGAGACTGGAGACTGGAGACCACAAAATGGGATCTCAAAATTCTCATGTGTGCAACTTTGCATAAATTTCTCAATTCCCCATCCAACATCTTTGACAGTTGACAAGCACATGGGCCAATGGCAAGAAAATGTTTCCCCTCTTTGTGTCCACATCACCCCCTGTACTGATTTATAGTGTCAGAGTACATACGGATACTTTATTTTTATATAAATCTTCATCCCATTATCTTCCACTCTACCGTAAATCCTCCAATTCAATCTATCCATGTACATTACCCACAGACAGACAGAGCAAGAAAAGGGTTAGCAAATAAAAATAAATGAATTTTATTTAGTGTAGGTACAGATCCATTTTTAGTGTGGATCAACCACTCTCATCTCTTCGTTTTTTAAATTGTCATCTCAAAAGAATTTTTATCCTCTCTCTCTCTCTTTTCGTGGAGTGTACAAGTAATAAAAGTTTTCTTGTTCATGAATCAAATGAAAAGTGGCTCTCTAAATTGTGTTGGATGTGGGTTAGTCGTCTGTGAAACTGGATAAGTGATTGACTTGTCATGTTTCTCATTGTTGTGAAGACGTCAATGGAGAAAATGAAATGAGAAAAAAAGAAGAATTCATTTTATTCTGGACCAATCGTTCCATTTTTTATCTTGTCCTGTCACTCTCTGTTTGAATCCTTGTCCTCTCCAAAAATATTAGTCTCTTTATTTTTTCTCTTGTCATTTGTGTCCCCTGTCATCATGACAGAGTCACTAACTATTAATAGACTAATTTTTTGTGTATCCTCACTTTCTCCAACTTTCCTCTCATCAAGGGGAAAGTCTCAATTGAAATGATTAATTTTTGCCAAAAATTAAAATGAATGACCCTTTTCATCCCAAGTGGTCCTCTTAATTTTGAGTGTGTGGACTAGAGAGACGTCTCATTAATTCTGGACAGGATTCGATAAAAAGAGAGAGAGAGAGAGAGAGAGAGAAAGTAGCATGACACGAGCAATGAAATTGGATAAAGAAAGTAGTAATAATAATAAAAAAATGATTTCTAGCATTAAATTAATTTCCTCAAAATGAATAGTGAGGAAATTGAATTGGGCAATGGTCATGGCGTGCGAGTGCGAGCCCACTTGGAATATAGTATGCAGTGCATTAGATCTATTGAATGGGAGGAAAGAGATTCAATTAGACATACTTTATGAAATTAAAGGCAGAGTAAGAGATAAAAAGAGGGGGGTTAATGTAATATTGTACACTTTAACTCTCCATTCACTGGCTAGAACTGAATTAGTACCTTTTGTACACATGTCTCCTCTTGTGGGCTCCTCATAGTCAAAAAAAATAATAATAAATGGTCGATACGATAGGAAAAAGCAAGGGAACCGCATGTAACTTTTTTTTCTCCTTTTTATTTGACTGGATTCCAAAGCCAAGTCATATATCTGTCAATTCCTACAAGCCTGAGAATTTTTATGCTGGTCATGGCCCTACAATGGTCAAGCATGCAGAAAGGACGTCAACGAATGTGAATTATTACATCCGCTTTTTCACGCTCCATCTTTTTCCAATAACTTTCTCCCTCCCTTCCCCCCTCTCTCCTCCTTGCCCCCAATTTCTTTTGTTATAAAGAAATTCCCATTAATTTTCAACACAAAAATCGTAGCCTCATTCAGAATGAGATTATCATTTAATTTATTAATTTTTGAAGTTTCAAAAAGAGAGAAAAAATTATTGCTAAAAGTGTTTTAAAATAAGATTTTTTAAAGATATTTTTACTCAAATTCAAATTCTGCGTTTAGTGATTCAAAAAACGTAAGAGAATTTTAGAGTGGAAAGTAAGTTGAGTTAAGTTCTCCACATGGAAATTTTGTCTTCTCTTGAGAAAGAGTTTAAAAAAATTCACAATTTTCCATTCAAAGTGACTCTTAGTAGAATAGAATAGAAAAAGGGGGGGACGTCAAGGATGAAGAGGGGGGAGGGGGAGGGTCTTAAAAAAGGTAACGTGCCAAACGTAGCGATTTCTATTTTTTCTCACGTTGCTCAATCGATTCCATTATCATCGACACACGGCAGGAAGACAAAAGAGAAAGGATGTGTAAGACCAAGGGAGAGTAAAAAAAATAGAAAGTAAAAAAGAAAATTCCGGATCCTCAGCCTCGAAAAAGAAAGGGGAAAAAAAGGGGGGCATGTCGAAAGATAAAAGCAATGAGATGGTGGAATCATTTCCCTTCTGTATATGCTACGTGACTATAATTCTTTTTTTGTGAGTGTGTCATATACATTGCAAATAGCAATTTGTAATGATCTATAGGATTTTTCCTTGTCTCTTCTTCTCTCATTTTATCTTTGTGGAAATTCTATTGTATTACACGCTACGTGTTAATCCCTACACTAACCCCAAAGGGCAAAACACTAATGTACATGTCTCCCCTTCCCTTACAAAAATGGAGGATATTTTCTACAAGATTCTTTCCCTTTCTCCATCCTTCTATACTACGTAGTACTGGTAGTACACTTAAATTTGTGGACATTGTGTTACAATAATTCAAAGTACTTTGAGGGCGTGTGTATACTTGAAAAATTAATAATTTTCGTCCTTCTTTTTGCTGTCTTTGCTGTCAAAGTATTTGTCTTCTTTCTTTTGAGAGAGGGGGGGATGGTGATCATTTTGTTGACTTCTAAGAGTCTCAGATTACCACCTTAAAAAGTTTGAGTGAACGAGTGTCTTTCACTTTTTTGGTGTGATCAAAGTCGTTTGACTTTCTTTTGTAAATAGAAAGGAACAGAAAGAGAGAGAGAGAGAGAGTTTTTTTTGCAAAAAGAATTGAGAGGGGGTAAAAGTTAAAAAAAGGGACTTTTACCATGGCATAATAAACCCATATACTCACAGGCAAATCTTCCCAGCACCAAGTCCACGTCAAAAGCTTTCTCTCTCTCTGTATCACGTCCCTTCCAGCTACGGAACGAGTCACAAGACTTTTTCCCCTCTTTTTTTTGTCCCACTCAACGCTGAATATACCAGGCACGGAAATGAAAACTGTGTGACTTGTCTAACTTGAGGGGGGGCATAACCTCAGAAGAAGAGCCAGACTTTTTTTTCCTCTTTCCTTTTTGCATATGAATGTGACAAGAGAACCAAAGGAGGAGTGCGGGAAGAAAAACCACAAGAACCAAAAGACTCTTTGTCTCATATCAGAGACACAAGTGCCGCCAGCATTTTTTTTTCTTGACTTTTTAGTCAGTTGTAACTTGGGACACTCGCACTCGGGAGTGTGTGAAAGCTCCCGCAGCACCTGGCACAATTAATATTTGACTAATATATTATAAATTATGCAACTAATCCCACATTTACAGACTCCACTCACACGACGCTCCATTTTACATGAAAATGCCTTTTTTATGGCTGTACACATCTTTTTCATGTCAGATTCCTTCTGTAGTTTTAAATCCCCAATTTCTTTGTAAAATACTGTTGGGGAGAGTTGTACTCCCATACAAACGATTCACATTTTATTTTATGCATTTCTTATGCACATTCTACCAAGGGGATCTAGGTGAGACCCATTTCCATTACATTTTATTAAAACTTCAAGTTCATTATCCTTCCTATTGTGTGTACCTAAGGGAAAGTGGGCCATTTAAGAGAGACGAGATGGTTCAAAAAACTATTTTCACGTGTCTTGATTGACCCAGTATCTTAAACAAACTTTTTTCAATGTCTGGGTCAAGTCTGAGCCCCTTGAATGACAGGTACAATAATAATTGTCTTAATTTAATTTACTGTTTAATTTAACCTCCATTGTTCCTCCTACAAAGAAAGTTTCTTCAAAATAGATAAAATAATCTTTTGTCATTTTTTACGCATTAAGTGAGATCATCCAATGGGGGATAAGTTCTTTGACAAAAAAAATTTTTTTTTAAACTTTTATACTATTAGGTGACACTTTTACTCTTCATTTTTCAACTTTTTTTTGGCTTTTTTTATCAACTCTCAGTGAGAAAAAGTCCCGTCCTCACCTCCCGTCGTGAGTCAGAAATTTTCTACATTTCTTTTTAAAACTGGCACTTTTCAAAGACTGTACTTGGGAAAAAAATAGTCCATAAATAAAATTAAAGAGAGAATTTGAATTTTTATGGGAAAAAAATCAAGTTGAAAAAAACGGAGAAGAGAATGGAGTTGGTGGTAGTCTATCGAAATCATAAAAAAATATGAAAAAGATATTGTGTCGCCCCTTGTTCAACTGGTACTCGTTTATATATTTTTTTACATGGAAAATGTCTATTTCCATAGAGAGTCATATATTTATAGCTCATTTTTATGTTCCCCAAAGGCCCCTTTTTTTACCATCATTATACCTCACAGGTTTAAGCGGACGGTCGTGCATGAAAGTATAAAACTTTACCTTCAGATCATTAGCAAACGCTTTTTATTACTCAAAGGCTCTCAACGACTAGAAAAAATAGTCCTCGCTTTCATCTCAGGTCACGTAGACTCTCTTCCTCTCTGTCATATTCTCTCTTTTAAATTAATATTAATTTTGAACAAAAAGAGAGAAAAAAATTGAGTTCTCTTCATGTTCTTTTAATAACTCATTTTTTTGAGTATTTGGTCATGTCCTTGTACTCCACCTTTCATTTCCCCTTTATTTATATGAGTACTAGTTTTTTTTACTATGGTGAAAGTTCCCCTCTTGAAATATAATTTAGGCAGAAAGAGATGAGAGATTCCTTTCTCTTTTTAATTTGAAATAAAAAAAAAGTCCTCAAAAAAATACTCTACACAATTGTACACTCTTCTCATTTTTGGTTGGCGTCTGCATAATTTCATGTTGACTTGACAATTTTCGGAGGTTTTTTTACAGTATGCCTGTCTGTGTGCATCGCCTCTCAGTCTCGAGGAGGTCCAAGATTTTTTTGCGAGAATAAATATTAAAAAAAATGGAGCCTAGCCTTATGGCCAAAACGGGGCAAGGATGGAGACTTGGAAGATTGAGTAGATTTTATGGCTCAATTTTATGCACAAAACTTTTCCATCCTCACACCTTGTGTACTTTCTAAAATCTACAGAGAGGAAGTAAGAGAAAGAGAGAGAGAGAAAGCTTGTAAAATGTAAAACTAGAGAGAATGAGATTTTCCCTCCATTTAATTTACTTTATATTCTAAAGTGGCATCTGCTCTTGCAACCTCCATCCTCCTCATCTTGAACTCAAATCCAAATTCTTGTTATTAATAAAATAAAAAAACCCTCCTCCTCTTGTGATTTTTATTCAGGTAATTTACTCATAGGTTAATCTCTGTGTAGTAATTAAAATTTGAAAATTAAGTAGAAAAAAAGATAAATAACTCACAAAAATAAATTGTTTATTTTATGGATGGAGCTGGAGTTGAAAATTTTATTTCCTCTTCCTTTCATACACTCCAAAGCTACTCCATGTGAATGGAGGAAGAGGATAAATTTGGTGTAAAATAGTTTGTAGCTTGACGAGACAGTAGAATATTGTAGAATTTGTTTATAATATTGTTGAATAGAAATATTTGAAAATTTCACATTTTAGGGCCATCAAAATTGCTCAATGTCTAATGGCTCATGACCAGCTGGTCGATTGCCCAACGCTTTCATGTAATTTCCGGATGGGAAATAAACTTTGGTCATAGAATTCCATCCAGTGTGATTTATACCCACGCATAGGCCAACACACACAAAATCACCATGTGAATTTAGTACCAAAGGGCACACAATACCTAAAATAGAAACTCCACTACACAATTTATCCAAAGAGAAAGTGACTCTGAATGTACAACAAGATATTTGATACAATTTATTACAAAAGCAAGAGAAGAAAGATGGGGAGAACGAGGCTCCTCTATTGTCTTTGCCTCCTTTCTCTTTTGTCTCCTCTTTCTCTTCTTGAATATTCCATGACTTCATGAAACTTGCCAGTTGAAAAGAAAATATTTTACTGGAATAAAATTCATGGAAATTTAATGGAAAAACAAAACAATGTTGGGGGTTTTTTGGCAAAATTTATATTTTCTTTTGTCCCTCATTTCTCTCTTTTGTTTCATAATTTTTACTAAATATTTATAAATTATGATACAAACAATGAAATGAATGGGGGAGTTGATGTAGGAAAATAATACGGAAATTATGTTTGTGTACTCATTAAATAATATAAAAAGATATTATGAATAATTTTGTTTAGATTAAATATAAAATGACAAAAAAAAATGATGTTGAAACTTTAATTGTATTTGCAGGGGAGGAGGGGACTGTGGAGGGAGTCATATTTTGAGACAACATTACCAACGACCCTACTTTCTCCCAATGACAGCCGAGTCAACACACGCCGACTGGATTTTTATGGGGACTCCAGGTCACGGGGCTCACATGCATGTAAGAGCCAACATTTGTCTATTGTCCTTTAATTAGTTTCAACTCAATGAGCCTCAGATTAAATTCAATGAAGTTTTGAGAGAGACACAATAAAAAGAGGCCCCTCCCTTCCCTTCTCTCCTTGCAAAAGTGGAGAGAGAGAGAATGTGACTCCATACATAATAGAATTCTGTGCAGGCTGTAAAATGGAAAATGGATGGAGGCAAGTGATCACAAGAGTCAACTTCAATCTTCCTCACAAAATTGTGACACACTTTACCTCTCTCCTTCAATAATTTATTAGACTCGTCATTGTCCACGTATTCATTTCACTCTCTCATCCAAACTTTCTCTCTCTCTCTCTCATTATTCTCACTTTCAACCAGAAATAGCACCCTCATTTTTCATCTTCTTTCTTCCCCTCACTCTCCTTTCTCTCATATTATTTCAATTTTCTTTTTTCTTCCTTTTTTTCAGTCATGAAATATTGAGCTAGAGGCAAGTGTCTCAAGTTGAAACCCTTGACAGATATTTTCTGATAAGGGACGAGAGAAAGTGGAAAGAGGGGGGGGGGAGGGATTCGGTGACAAAATGGATAGCTCAAAAAATCAATGTTGGCTGAGTAATTTTTAGTTTGTACAGGAAACCTTTTGTTGGTTGATAAAATGGGATGAGAGAGAGAGAGAGAGGGAGTTTAAATGGTAAATCGATGGGTGTGAAAAATTGCAAAAAACTAAATATTTGCTTACTATCCACATACCATTATCAGAGTGGACAATGTGTTCTAGGGGATTTAAAATGGGAGTGAAATTCAATAGATGAGGATTCAAGAGTTTACACAGACTAAAATGTCTGTACAAATTTACATTGTGAATTGTGGTCACTGGGGAGAAGAGAGTGGTGGACATTTTATTTGCTTGTGTTTGGATTTAAAAAACTCCATCCTCCATACTTAAGTGGAGTGGACGCTTTCCAAAAATAATCTTCATGTCAATTTCCCATTGCCAATAATAGCCAAAAAAAAAGATTAGAGTAAAAAAAATTATTTTATAAATTTTCTTGTGCTTGGCAAAATATACAAAATGAATGGAGAAAGTTGTCAAAAAAATAAGAGGACAAAATTAATATGAAAATGAATTTAGATTTGGAAAGTATTAGAAAAAAAGGATTGAGAGAAAGTGAAATGGATTACTATCTCCAGTCCAAGCTGTTTCTGTCCAATCAATTTTGAAGCTGAGCTAGAGCTTATTTTCTTTTATCCTCTAGATGATTTTGACCCGATTCCCCTCTTCTCCTCCTTTTCTGAGTCTATCTCTAAATCCTTCCTAGAGTGAGAAAGAGCTTGGGAGTTTTCTAAATATGATTGATTTTTTTAGAAAATGGGCTATAGTTTCATATTCTACTCTGTACATAAACGAAGGTAGAGAGAGAGATAAAACTCATGGTAATCTTTTCAGTAAATAAAAATCTCTTCTTCCCTAAGCCAGTCTTTATTAAGCTCAACCCTCACTCTCACCCACCATCAAGTTTTCCTAATGAGACAGAGAAATAGAAAAGTTGAACGTGCCAAAAAAATATTTTTGTTAAGAGTAGGATGACTATCATGACACAAACAAAACAAACAAAAATAATACAAGTTTTTTGGATTTGGATCAGAATCATTATGGATTATTTCTATTCCCCCATCAAATCCCATTTGTTGTCTTAAACTTTCACAATGAGGAGAAAGAGAGAGAGAGAGAAAGGATAGTGAAAATGAGAAAATCTCTCGAATGAACAAAGCACAAGATAAGCCAAAAAACCTGTTATTTGAAATAAATGGAAAATGATACATTTTGTTTTTGTATCTCCGTCTTCATCTACATAAAAGAAAGGATAATTATGACAAGAAACAAAAGACAAATGTTTTTTGTGTGGGCGCGTTTTTGACATTTAGTTTGACAATAATAAATAGTACAGTGTGTGCAATTTGACAAAAGAAATGAGTAAATAGAAAAAACTGTTTGAATTGTAGATCGATCATGTCATCAATCCATCTTGGCAAGCCCAAATAACTGGAAAAAAGCGGTGGTTTCTTCAACCCCCTCCTGAGTGCTACTGGTCTTGTGAATCCTTTCAGGTGGACGTCCTTGCGGGTGAAATTAGTAAGTCATTTTTTATTTTTTAATCATGTGATGCATGTACACTCGACAGATATTCTCCTGAATTTTGGTAGACAGTGCCGTGAGTTTGAATGTTAAGATGGGGATAATATTTTAAACACGTGGTTGGGTATGCAAGGCAAGGGGAACGTTGGGGTGGTGTAAAGAATCTCTTAATGATTAATGATTCATGGTGATGGTGGGTACTGCATCTTGTGGTTTTATACCTTTAAGCCGTCTGGCTCAAAGGCACTTAGCTTGATAGTCCCACTTTCTCATTCTTCGTTCCCTCAAACTCAGTCATGGGGACTTCCTCTGTGTGTTAAAAACATGCTAGCAGAAATGACAAAACATTCTCCATTTAATGGCCTCTCCCTCCCTCTCTTCTTCCTTAGATATTTTTGTGACGGGGACCAAGATAGATGACTTGAGAGAGAGACTCAAAAAGATCAAATAAATTAGTTCCTTCCTCAAACCCACATCTCAAATAAGACTTGACTCGGTGCAAACTTGAAAAATCTTATTTTTCAATGGCTTAAAAAGTCCCTTATCTTTTATCACCACTCACCTTCCATCATTACAAAGATCACACCTTTTCTTTTTTATCAAAAAATCTTCTTCTCTTTTTTTCCTTGGAACGAAGAGAATTCAAAATGAAGCTTTGCTTTTTTTGCATAATAAAATCTGGGTCATGGTTTTTTTTGAAAATCATGACTTGAAACTTGAGATCTTTATGGACTGGTTCATTAATAATAATTAAGGCTAAATTAAATATTTTGTAAATATAAATCCTTTGTAGTTTATTTTGACTTGTTTTCTTTTGTGCTAAATGTAAACAAAAAACGAAAGTCTAGACACGTGACTCCTGTTCTCTAATGTTGTTTTGAATTTATTTTGTCAAAATAATGAAATGAAGAATGTGCACACACCTTAATTTTTTAGGACATTTTTTAACAACATGATTCTTAATTGCAAAACTAACCAGTGTAGACATAATGGAACAAAGTTTTTTTTGTCCCACGAGTAAAAACAAAAAGTTGTGAACTCATTTGTCTAAATCAACTCTAATTTTTTTTTCTTGCCACATATCTCTACCAGTATCATTAACTATTTTAAAATCATCAAGTCAATTATAGTTAAACTAAAAGTTAGTTGACATATTACAGATAGAATTTGTAAAAAAAAGACCAAGGCATTAAAATGCCAAAGAACATATTTTTTGGAGAAAGTAGTGAATATAAATTATGGCAGGTCGTAAATTTTATTTTTGTTTAACAAAAAAGATTTCACATTTTGTAGATGAAGATTTAAATTCTTTTTATAGTATAAAATATTTTTTTTCATTTTTTTTGAAACTTTTTAGTAGATTACTCTTCTTTTACTAGATTTTGTATTGCTCCCTATCTCTCTCTCTCTAGATTGTAGAACAAGTTGGTCTCATGCATAGTAATTACTTGCTTTACTTTTTTTATCTTGAAAAAAATTTCTCCTATTTTTTGTCTTGCTTTACAAGCTACAAAAAAACATTCTCAAACTTTTTTTGAGTTTGAAGAGCTTTCTCTCTCTCTCCCTCCCTCTCTCTCTCTCCAAGGACAGCAAGGTCAAAAAAATATAAATTTTTATATTCATGACAATACTGGTCTATCTCTTAAAATCTCCTTCAAAAATTGTAGCCCAAGTTGTCACTACACGAGGTCAAGTAAAAGTTTATATGCAACTTTTTCAAATTATTATTTTAATGTACTTAGCCACCATCAAACTTTATTTTTCCAGCATGGAATTGAGTCATCTAAAATTTTGCAAATTTTGTATTTGATAAAACTTTCATTAATTAATTTTTTTATTTATTTATTACAGTTGTTCTGGACACAAATAAATGGTACCATCAAACGTTGATACTTCCGGGAGACATGAGCATCACAATTGGATCAGAGTACGATTGAACTCTTGTGGGTCGCCATTTATTTTGATTGACTGATACAAAAAAAACAATTTTTGTCTTTTTCTCTAAAATCTAAAATTGCACAATTCTACTCTCAAGAGTTGTGACTCAATTAATTAATTCTTAAATTATTATTATTAATATTTTAGAATTGTATTTGTAGCAAACTGTCACAATTTGTTTTGTTCTCTAATTCACTAAAAATTTGATGTGAACAAAAAAAAGTAAAATATTTTCAAAAGATAATTACTAATTAAATTACTAATTAAAATTTACTACATTCATTGTACCTGGATAAATAGTAGAGTTAGAATTAAATTTTAAATGTAAATTATTCTAGTTATGAATTTATATTACATTTATCAATTTGACAAGATGAAATTTATTGAATAAAAACTCAATTCCTGTGTCATCTCAAACTTATTTGTTCAAATTTATTTGGTGGACATTTTTAGTATAAAAAAGTAATATTTTGTATTTATTTTTTTTTGACAAATTTAAATATGTAGACAAGAGGTCATCAAAATAAAGTTGGCTCTGCATAAAATTGGAGGCTTTTCCATATTCATTACAGATAAGAAATTCCATTGAGAGAGAGAGAGAAAGTCAATGACACGGTTCGTCTCTTTTATTGTCAAGCTAGTGTGGTACTTTCTCCGACCTTAAATTAAGACTGGGAGAAAGTAATGTGAATGTTATCCTCCGGATAGCTTCATCAAGCCACTAAAATTTCAGAATGAAATGAACAACCCGAAAAAGTTGAACGAGAGCTGAACAAAGAAGAGTCCAGAGCTGGATACATTAAGAGAGAGAGAACAATGAAGAATCGGCCAACGACTCCCAACTTTTCAGTCCAAAACATTCCCCCCTCCCCCTTCCTGTCATGTCATGGGGAAAAGGATCTAGAAGAAATTTAAAACTTTTGTAAATAAAATGGTGAATTTTGATGACGTCGAAGAGGAATGAGGCAAGTGGAGAGAGCGAGTGTCATTGGCTGGCTTGAGCTCAAAGTGATTCAAGTCGCTGAGTATAGTGAAGCTAAAGCCAAAAAAAAGAAAGGGAAGAATGACAAGAAAACGAGGTAGTCAGTGCTAATGAAAGTAATTTAACGATTCGGCACTTTAGATTAAATGAATAGATAGCACCCTTCATTTACATAACCCTCTCTCCATACGTACACATGCATCCCAAATTTCAAAGACTATTTTCTCATCCAAATCTCCATTTCGTCCAATAGACTTTTCTCAGCCCTCAAGAGAAAGAGAAAGTATCTGAATATAACTATGATGAATTCATTATTGAATAAAACTTTCACTCATCCAAAAAAAACAAGATTCATGACTCTCGTGGAAAAAATAAAGGGAGTCTTGATTTGACTCCCAGTGGGTGAGTTTTTGTAAATAAATTGGGAGTATTGAATGACATCTCTTCATTATAAAAATGGATTGTATTTTGTACTCTTTGTTAATGTCTATTGAAAACATTCGGGGAAAATGTCTTCCTGTAATTAGTCCATACAAGTCAAAATGAAATTGTATGGTGTTGATTAGAAGTTTAATTTCCTCACAAAATCCCTTCATTGATGACAAGGTCTCAAGGTCTTTGACTATCAGTGAAATTCTGAGACTAAGTGGGTACAGATGAAAAGCTTCTTTTTTTGACTTTCTCTCTCTCTCATGACGCCATTAGTCGTCCATTCGGCATCCGTCTGCAATTTTATTTTATGCACACTACCACACCACATGTGACGAGTCCTCTCTCTTGTCTCCGGAACTCTCAAGGAGAAACTTGATGCCTATAAAAAAAGTGGAGTAAAAATACACTCAAAGTCATTCCAACTTTCCGCTATGCTCGTGTAGTCTCTAATCTACAATATAAAATATTTCCATCATCATCCCCCTCTAATATTACAATTTTATACGGAGAAAGTCTCTCGCCATTGACTTTTTTTTCTCTCTCAAATGTGGCAAAAGGTTGAAAATGAAGCTATTGACTTGAACTGCAACTACTACAAACTTTCTCCATTTATTTGAGTCAGTTAATGTCACGGTGACAATTTTGAATTGTTGGCATGCTCAATTGAACAAGTTTTCATCGCTTTCTCTTTCTCTCTGCTCATGACAAGGAACGGGATCATCACCAACCATTCCTTTCACTTGCAAATCAACTCTATTGTCACACCTCATTGTGGAGTGAAAGTTAGGAGGAATTTCATGAAAATATGAATTACTTAAGCAAATTGGTGGGAGGACAGAGAATCAAATTGAAGAGTTTAATTGGAGGTTAATCAACAATAAAATAATTTTGTATTATTCATTTATTTCTTAGAACGAAATCGATAGCTTTCTCTTTTTGTCACTGATTCAATTTTCTTTTTTAAAATAGAATACAAATTCTAAATTGAAAATTTAGTCACTTGATGGTTCATGCCAAGCTAACAAAATTCAATTAATTTTCATCTCTCCCCTTCTCCTTCTTTCACTCCTTGTCTTCACTTTAGGGGAAAGTATCAAGGGGTTTTGGCATGAAAAAAAGCAATTACTGTGAGGCTTTTTTTACTGTACAGATACAAAATATATTAGAATTCAATTTTACTCGTCTTATGTACATATGTAATTAATTGCAATTTTAAATTTTAAATGAGAATTTTTTTGTCACTATTTTTTAATTAATTTCTCTTTTTTTTCAACACTTGATTAGCAACTTCATCATTTTTCACAAAAAATGTTATGCAAAATTTGCAACTTAAATCAAATAAAAATCAAGAAAAAACCTTGGGGCCCACTTTAATGGATTTTTGAAACAATTTTCGTCTTCCATTCCAGCAATGAGAGACAGAGAGAGAGAGAAAGGGGGAGGGGGAGGGGAGAAGGGGTGGAGTAGTAAAAAGAGGGGGGTTTATCAGCAAACATAAAATATTCACATTTATGTTTTTCTTAACTTTCCCTTGAGCCCATGTACGTCTTTCACTTGTGTACTTTTTTTGTCCCACTTTCTCCCTCCATTTCTCGGTTTGTACAAATATTCTGGGTTGTGAGAGAAATGCTCAAAAAAGTTTTTTTTTGTATAAACCAACGACTATCTTGCAGAAAAAAAAACTTGTCAAGATTATCTGACGGGCTCCATCCGACTGAGATTGGGTCCCATCAAAAAAATACAAACTTTCTTTTTCTTGCCTCTTCCCTCAAAATATCTCTATTTTCCTTATGTTTAACTCGTCAAATTTTTATAAAATATTTCCACAAAATTTTGAGAAGTCCGGTTTCATCTGTCAATAGCGGACTTTCTCCCCAAAATATTTCATTTTTGATCCGTCCATTAGAAAATAACAAAAAAAGAAAAAGAAATTTAGTTTTCTCAGCATTTTTTCCCCCATGGAAAATTTTATAATAAATAAGGGATATAAAGAAGACATGGTGTACGAGACAGAATAAATATGGAGAGAGAGAGAGAGAGAGGGACAATTGAATATATCCGTTTGGCATGTATAAAAAAGTGTATCCCTTGTAAAAAGCTTAAAGTGTTCACATAAATAAAATACATGGCAAGGGTGGGCGGGGAGGGATGGGAAGGGGAGTATATCTGTAGCAAGGAAATTGAAAGGCGGTTGAAGAAGCTAAAGAAGCGGATATTCGATACGTCGATGAAAACCATCAGAATTCCGGCAGTGGAACTGACAATAGAAAACTCAAGTACCTCCTCTTCACTTGTTATTTTCACTTTCTCTCCCCAAGTGAAAGTCAGTCGTCCTTTTCCTGAATTATTATTAACTTGCATACCGCGTCTTTGGTCTATCTTTGACTCTCTCTCTCAGTAGACTTGTACTTTCTCCAAGTTTTACAGTCATGCTTCAAGAATCAGCGGGAGAAAAGGAGCCTTGTGGAGGGTACAAAGTCAGTACATATCCCAATTTTTTTGCCTATTTACCTTTTTATATTGAATAAGATGAAAGAGTATAGTTGATAATACTCAATATAAAAGAATGCCATTGACATTTTCTCTCTGAGCTGGAGAAAGGAAGGGCATTTAAATTGCATAGCATGGGAGTGCATAGAATTATGCACAACAAGGTTATGCCAAGGGAAAGTGAAAAGGAAAGGAAAGGGAGTGAGAAAGTCTCGTTGTTGTTGACGCCAAAAAAAATATTCTTTTGTAGAAGAATCATGAAGATTTTATATATTTCTTTCTTGTACAAAATAAGATGAGAAAAGAAGGGAGAGAGGGAGGGAGGGGGGGGCAAAATCTCATTTTCATTCTTTACTCTCTCAATCTCCCATGTAAATGAATATAAGAATGGATTTACATAGTCTAGTAGTCTACTCCCAATTCCATTTGATCCCCCACTCCGGAGGAGTTTCTATACATAAACATGGAATTTTATATTTTATTGGAATATTTCCATTTTTCAACGGAATTTCCCCTCACTGAGGATACGTCATGCTTCTCAATGTACAATAGACGTTGAGTACAGAGAGAGATTAATTTTATTTCACCTTTTTGAGCTCCCCCTTCCCCCTCTCTCTCTCTATTCTTCCCATCATTTGATTCCAGATCTCCCACTCTCATCTTGTTTGTACATCTCCCATTTCCATCAAGAATAAGCAAGGCAATTATAGTGGGAGAATTCATATAATTTAATTTAAAAATGTCTCTCTCTTTCTTTTTCTCTTTGATCCCATGAAATTTAGGTTGACACTTCCTAACATTTTGGGCATCTACAGATGTACAGATAAATTGTAGAGAATGTGCACGTTAAATTTAAAATTCTCTTGCCTCTATTTACTTTTTTTTAGGTAGAGACAGTGCATGTACACGTTAGGCTGGAATTTTTTCTGGGGAGAGATGGAAAATTTCTTTACACAGGAAATATACTTAACTAATGGCCTTATTCTTGGAAAAAGAATATTTTTGTACTCATTTATATGCGTACGTATGGCTGTATTTGTAGGGACTACATGAAAAAAATAAACTTTGAGAAATTTCTCTTGAGACGGCGTAGAGGAAAGGACCATTTCACATTTGACTCTTTCTCTAGTCAAGGAAATCACGGTAATTTATTTAGTTTTTTTCTTGTTCTCCTTTCCCTTTCAATTTTTAGAGAGATGTGAGACGGCAGGAAGCGGAGGGAGTTGTCTCTTTTTACTATGGGGAAAATAACAATTTGGGCCATGCCATTAGTGTCCATTTCCGTCTTTCTTCTCATAACTTGTCCCCCTCCTTCCTCTTTCTCTCTCTTCATTTTACAAATTCTTCAAACAATTTTCCATATGAGTTCAAGTAAAGCTGTGTAAAAAAATTTCTTGCATTTGTTTAGAATTCAAAGCTCAAAGAAATTATTTCATAAATTGTTTTCTCTCTAATTAAAACATTTTTCTATTTTTTTTACTTGTGGTCCATACCAAGGACGCTAAAAATAATACATATGCTCAGAGATAATGTTATGCCTGAATTTAGTGAAGTTCAAATGGAGAAAGTCATTAGGGCAAAAAAATCCATTATTTTTTGTCCTGCATATTGAACAGTCTTGAGGCACTCTCAAGACTTTCTCATTTCTTTGACTTCGTGAGGAGCTTAAAAATATTCTGAGAAATTTAAACTTTTTTGATATTTCAACTCTGTTTAGTCCCTTTCTGATTTTTGATTATTTTTTGTGTAGGTATAGTTTATTTTGGAGATGATGAAACCATAAATAGAACCATTTCTGAGAGAAAAACCTTGACTCTTATGCATTGTGTACATAGTGAAAGGAAATGTACAAATAATATTGATATTTTTAATGCATTTTTTAAGCCTGACTTGAAATAAAAGTAAACATTGCTTTCTTCTTGTCCCTCCATTTTTTTTAAATCAGACAAAACCACATAAAAATAAAAAATGTTTGTATACCTTCAGGACATCAAAAAAAAAGAAACTCAAGAGACTTTTTCTCTTTTCATTTAAGAACAAGTTCAAGTTCCCCTCCTGTTCTTAATAGCTAACCTCCCCTGTATTTATTAGAGGGAGAAAGTGTATGATGCAATATGAACTTATGAAATTTCAAAAACTTTCACTTGACTGACTTTCTCTCTAAAGCGGAAAGTCTTGAACCACAAGTTCCCTTTGGCTAAATAATCCTTCACATTTTAAGCATTTACTTTATTTTACAGTCCATAGACTTTCTAAAAAGAGAATTTTTGGTGAAGAATGTGTGGCGTCCACAAGAGAAAGATAGAAACACAAGAACAAAAAGAAAGTACAACTTAAACAATCAACTTTCTTTCATTCACATTCCCAAAAAATCTTTCATTCCAATTTTTTTTAAATTTAAAGTCAATCATGACGAAATAAAAAACTTTCACAAAAAGCAACTAAAAAAGAGAAAGTGCCTCAAAAACCACTTTATATTTTAAATAAAAAAAGCCAATTAAATTCTCATCGTCTTTTAAATTGGCGTCTTGAAAAAATGGCTCATCTATCAATCAAACAAAAATGACAGGCGAAAAATGAAGATGGAAGGAAAAGGGGGAGGGGGGAAGGAAAGGGAAGATAATTGGAAATTTCGGAAAATCGTTTATCACAAAAATCCCCTTTAATTTACTCAGCACCACAGCGGCGAGTCTCTTGATCCTCCTTTTACATTGGAGGTCTACACTTAAAAGAAACAAGGAAGGAGTAAAGAGTACAAGTCGTTGTATTGTTTTTAGTAGAGAAAGAGAAAGTAAAATCAGTGGCATGGTGATGACAGGATGATATCAAATTAGAATGGAGTTAGACAAGAGAAAGTTATTTTGGCTACACATTCAGAATCTTGAGAGTCAAGTAGTTTATAACTGAATTTTTTTTTCAACAAACGTCTTGACTTTCTCCCTTGAATACAAAATAGAGAAATCTTTTTTTAAAAAAAATCACTCCCCAAACTTTCTCTCTTTTTTACATTTCTAGCTCTGAAAATGAAGTCAGTGTTTTTTTCCCCTTTCATATGTACAGTTGAGTTTATGCAATGCAATCTACGCAACAAAAAAAAAAGTTTTCAATTTCAACCAAAATTGAAACAGTTCAGGGCAGAGGAGGTACATATGAGTGTACAAGTGAAAAGAGAGAGAGGGGGGGGGGAAGGGGGAGGAGAACAAGGGGGAATTAGTTACTTGGTTGAATTCTGAGAAAGGAGGAGGGGGGAGGGGGTAACGAAGGGTATTTTGGGTGTGCAAATTGTAAAAAGTGTTTTAATGTTTACTCAACTCACCAAAGTCTCAAAATGGCCTTGGGTAAGTAGAAAGAGAAAATTTTCTTGAGGGAATAGATGATGAGGAGAAAGTTGAGGCAGTGAGACAGAAAAAGTTGGGAGCATGTGGATGTGGCCCAGTTACTTGTGTCCCGCCAGTGTCAAAGTCAAAAGCATGAAATAATGTAGGAGAGCGAGTCAGTCCAAGAAGAAAGTTTTTAAACAATGGACTTTATTCACGAGGGGTTGAAAAGTAATGAGCACAAGAAAATAAAACAATGCTTTCTCCCCCTCCCCTCCTCCATCCACCACAAAAGCATTAAATTTGAATGAAAAGACTTTCATGGATTTTAAAAGAGAAACTTTCTCTAAAAATTTGTACAGAGACAGAGGGAGAGAAAGTCTGATTCCCATGCTAAAAAAGCCGCAAGGAAAAGAAACAGCTGGTGTTTGGTTCTCTTTATTATTGTAATTTTGTCTGTGTGTTCATGCCAAAGCATGGGAATTTTGTAATGTGTACTTTGTTTATAATTAAAATAGTTAAATAGTAGAGTAATTATAACAAATTATAAATTTCTTAATGGATTTTTGTTGACAAAAGAATAAAATTCTAAATCATTTCCCCTCCAGTTTAGACTTGCAACTTTCTTTCTCTTTTTGTCTCTACCTACATATAAAATTTATACAACCCAGAACTTTCTAGTAGAATGAATGGAAGATACAAAGATCCACTCGAAATTGTTGAGTTGCTTTCCCCGTGAAAGAGAAGAGAAGAAATTCATGAGAAAAGAGAAAGTTGATTATATTTTTGTTACCTTTGAGGTATCTCCAATTTTCCTCATGTTCAAACTGTGCACCTAAAAAAAAGAGAAAGTTGTCACCGTAACTGTCACCGCCGTCCCCAACAAAAAAAGAAAAGGAAAAGGGAAGGGAATTGAAAGTTCCACATGGAGAGGCAAATGACGAGGGATTTTAAAAGGGGAAATGAAACCAAAGAGAGAAAAACAGAGAGAGAGAGAAAGACACGCTTCTCCTTCTTGTGTAATCCTCCTTAAGTCGAACGTAGACAAAAAATCCATTAAGGCAACGTTTGTTTCTTTATTCCCGTAAAACCATAGTAAACACAAAAAAAGAAAGAATTGTGAGGGACCCAATCCATACTCTCCACATCTATCTTAAATATCCGCCTTGTTTTCTATGTAGACACAAGATCAAAAAAAAGAGCCAAGAAATGAGAATCCTGAAACGGAAGTCCCCTGTCCCAACTTGTTTTTTGTTTATTGTAGTTGACATCAGTTGGGGGGCTTGACAAGAAGATCTATTTGTGTCCTGGCAACCATCATGGCTTAATTCAATTCAATCACATTTACTTGTACAATTTGATGGGCATCACCATCCTCCATCTCACCTAAAGCCCTTTTCTAAATTGCTCTCTTTGTGTACAAATCAAAGTCTCAAATAAATTTATTCCAAATTCTAAGGCTCAAAGTCTTAATTCCATCCTTGTTCTTTTCCCAACTGAACATTTTCATGTTTAGCCATACATAAACAAGTACAAGAACTCTAAATTGGATTTTAATAGTGGGGAATGACCATTTCTAAATAATTTTTCAGCTGAAACGACAGACCATAAATAAAGGGTTGGATGTACAAAAAAAGTCTCTTTTTTTATGGGAATTGATTAAACCCCCAGTCACATGTTTGGAGAAAGGACTCTTTAATGTTGAATAGAATGGAGTAGAGAGAAAAACACAAGTCGATTGTTCCTCGTCCCTTCTCCGTCATTCCATCTTCCTGTCTCATTTGTTAGACTGTCGGCTACGTCCGCTCTCTCTCTCTCAGCCCATCTCACACTTGAGCTGACGACGATGAGACTCGTAATGAGGCGGACTTCCAGGATTGACTGCCCCAATTTCCTTTCCTTCCTGTCCAGACGACGCTACCCCAAGACCAAGTGACCTACATAAACCTCCCATATGGAGGACATGTACAGTGAAAGCAAAAGAAAGTTATAAATTCTAAAATTCCTCACAAAACTCCCCATCTTTACTATTTTACATTCTCACAAAAGTCCTCCATGCTACACTTGGCAAATTTGGAGAATGAGAAGAAAGAACGAGGAAAAAAATATTTTGAATTTCTTTTCATAAATAAATGAAATGTCTAAACAGTGAAAAGTGAAAAAAAGAAAGAGAAATTTCACTTTAAAAAAAATACTAGGGAGACTATTCTTTAGAGACTTGGATTTTAGAGTGGAGGCGGTTAGAAAATAAACACTTGAATAATCCCCCTCACAAAAAGTTTGGTGGAGGCAGAGGCCAAGAAACTTTTATTATGGTAACAAGAACAAGAAATGAGACTTGTTTGTTACTCTTCCATTCTACACACGGTACACATTTTCAAGACTAGCGTAAATTACTATAGGGCAAGTCATTAAGTAGTAATTTAATTTTCCAAGTCTCGAGAGAGAGAGGGAGAAAGCACCTTCACAAAGTTTAAGGCCAAAGAGTTGAATGAGAATGGGTGAACCCACGACTTTTGAGAGAGAGAGAGGCGGGTAGTTGGTAATTTCATAGAGAAGAATCTTATGAGATTTACTTTCCATATAAAATCCATGTGAGGAACTATACGGGAAGGGGTGGGTGACTAGGGTTTGTTAAATATGACCCATTTGCTGGGATGATGACGCTAATGCGATTAATGATTTTACAACACGAATCCTCCTCCATCATCTCCATCCCTACCCCCCCACTTTTTTTTTACTTTCCCTTGT
Source organism: Arrhopalites spinosus (assembly GCA_034700945.1). Lineage (NCBI taxonomy): Eukaryota > Metazoa > Arthropoda > Collembola > Symphypleona > Arrhopalitidae > Arrhopalites > Arrhopalites spinosus. Next base: position 49,817 of record JAQIVZ010000010.1, read on the forward strand.
TCCATCTGGCTAATTATTCCCAAGCCTCATAAGGAAAATGACGTCCATTACTCCTTCAATCTTCACTGACTCTCATTCTCAAGGGTCCATCCATGGGAGTACCGTTGAGCTACACACTCAAAAATTCCACTCTTTCTGTTTGTACATGAAACACTGATCTGTTATTCATACTCCCTGCTTTCTCTTTCTATTTTCTAGTTTTGTGTTGTCTATTTTGTTGCATGAGGAACGAGTTCCCTCAAGTTATTAACCTTCAATGATGTGTTAATAATTAGCATGGGGGACGTCAAGTTGAACTTCTGGGGGTTACTCCATATTTTAACATTGTAAAATTTATGAGCTCTCTCCCTCGCCTCGTAAAAAGTTTAATTTACAATTCAAATTTATGATTGTACCTTCAACAGCATAAGTACTCGAGTTTTTCTTCATTTTGGAAATCTAGAGACTAGAAATTCCAACACAGGACTCATTTTGGTGGCCTTGGGGAAGTACAAGGACAACAACAAGGTAATGGATTGATGGTTGTAAATTTGGAAAATCTCGTTAGCTTCCTTTTCACCATCTCATACCCCCCAGTAGGTTTGTTTTTGTGTGCGTAGCAGGAGAGAAATAAAAAATTTTATGGGGAAAGAAGGATTTCTGTGAGGAGAAAGGCCAATGTAATTTTAAATGCCAGGGAATGGCCCATTCTATTGATTTACCAATCATTTGGATACCATCCCAAAAAAACACTTGAACCACTCTCTCTCACTTTCTCTCTTAAGAAAAGAGAAAGCTGACCAATCTTCAACAAATTTAGTCGGCAAGTGACAATGACAGGTAAGTAAAAAAATGGAGCTCAATATCTAAAGCCCATCGATTCTTAGGCTAGTAAAAGTTCAAGTATGGGCTAGTCTTTTGACGTTTCCGCTTCTTGTTGTGATGAAAAAGGAGGACGAGTTGAGTGGGGAATATAAAAAAAAGTTGAGTTGGAGATGGAGATGGAGATGGTCAGTCATCCTCCCCTCCCCCGAAAAAATCCACCCATTTTCTCTTTCCTCACATTCTCAAAATAAATGGACTGACACGGCCTTTATGGAAAGGAGGGAAGGGAGAGAAAAAAATGTTTGTTTGGAGGTGGCACTCGTAGTCAATCGACAATGTCAAAGTCTGTAGAAAAATGTTGACAAAGCTTGTTCTCCTTTTTTTAACAGAGAGGGAATTCACCTTTCACTTTTTTCCTCTCTCTTCTCTTCTCACTTGTGATCCCATCAAAAAGTTCTTGAACAAAGAACCGACCAAAGTCAACAGAGCTATTGCCATGCATGAGTGAGAACGGAAAGGTAGGGGACTATTTGCTATTTGCCATAGTCTCCAGGTACTTGTCTTTGGTATGTACATATATTCTAAGACACATTGAGAAAAAATGAAGCCTTTCTCTTCATTCCATCCTCTCCAACCAAGAAATCTTGATTGAGCTAATTTAAAGAAACTGCAAAACTGCATGCCCAGACTATTTTTTTCCACGGGGTTTTCAACTTGAGCTTTTGTCACAGAGAAAACTATCTACAACAATTTCTTTCTCTTGTGACTTTCTCTCCATGATAAAGACATGATAAGGAGATGAAGCTAGTGATGAAAATTTTGTAAGAATGCAGATGCTTTCCCTTTTAGTTTCTTCTCTCTTCTCCAGCTTATGCACTTTCCTTTACAATTGGGTTGGAGAGAAAAAAAAGTTGAAGGAGAAAGTAAAGTTTGAGTAAAGTTTTTCAACAACTTGATTTCTTCAACTTATGCAGTCACACTCCCACTCTTTCTCTCACTTTCTCTTTGTTGCCTAAGAAGAAGAGCACAAGTGTAGCCACAAGGAAGGGAAAAGCAATTTGGAGCTTAATGAATGAAATCAAAGGCTCAAAAATTACTCACTAAAAAGAATGACACTGTCATTCTGACAGTCATCATGAGAAAGAGCCACATTTTCAAACATGCTTTCTCCATCAATTTCTTGACATCATTTACTATGTCATTTTATAGTTTTACAAAGCAAAAAATTCAATTTTAGAAAAAGTATTTTTCCATTTTCTGTTATTTTTTTTACAAAAGAAAGTGTTGAGGAAAATGCATAAAAATGTTTATCTCTTGTTATTTCTCTTTTGTTACTTCCTCCTACTCAGGAATTTGACACTTTATTGGCAGTTCTTCATATGGACAAAAATACTGATAAGAAGAACAAGGACGGAGTGAAAGTGAGAGAGGAAAACAAGGGGAATGGATTGTATAGGGAATCCATGTTGGCACTTGATATCATTTTATTTATGATATTCCACACACTCCCCACCCCCCTCAATGGTACATACAGACAATGTACAAATAATGATATTAAGCTTGTTTTACTCCACACGAAATGTGAGACAGACAACATGACTAACAAGCTCTTTTTTCAACTAGAGTTGTTTTCTTGGCTTCATGCTTTCTCCCCAGAATAAGAATCAAGGCTGTAGCGTCATCCTCATATAAACTTACTTTCTCTCTTTTTTCTAAAAGAAAATGTCAAGTCAGCTTAATATTTTTTTTCTCTCTTTCTCTCTCTAGCCTGAATTTGGAGAGGGAGAAAAAAAATGGTCTGGAGATTTCCAAACTCTGGAGGATACTTTGGTTTCATTCAACCATGAAATCTTTGACTCCATCTCTTTCTCCACAAGGAGAAAGTCAATTCAATTGTGATCAATGTACATTCCATCTTCTACTGTATCAAGTTAACTGACCCAATTTTAACATTATGGGAAATATTTTTGGTCACAATCATTCTTTTTTGTGGTTTGTACATTAAATTAGGCTCGTTTTTAAAAATGTTGACGGTGAGGGTTAAATTGGCAGTGGGAAAAATTGGCATAAAAATAATTATTTTTAACATCTTTGAATTGTCACATGGCACAGCATGGGCCGGTATTTTTAGCTGTGAGTTGACATTTTCAAAAAAATGGTGCAATGTAAGGAAATGAGAAAAAATCGGTGTCGGATGACTTGACGCGTGAGTGTCACGTAGCCTTTTTTTGTGGAGGTGGCTTTTGTAGTGAGACATGATAATAATTGTAATGGTAAAATTGTGTCAGAACAAAAGGAAAAAAAAATTCAATCTGTGACATAAAAATAATTCAAGGGTAAAAAATCTCATAAAATAAAAGAATTTTTCTCATAAAAAAAGTTTCCCATACAAACAATATTACATATTTTTTTCAATGTTGACTAAACTAAACTAAATCTAAGGGGCATAAAAATTTTGACGACATGTTTCCTCTTCAGTACAGTACAGTCAGTGGTTGTGCATAAAAAATGAAATGATTATGTCTTATCATTTTTAGACAAGTATTAAATTTTTGAACAAAATTCTGAGATGATCTCTTTTCCCGTCCTCCTCCATTATTTTCTCGGTTGAATAGAAAAAGTGGAGAGAATCATTTATACTTCAAGGAGAGTCAACTACATAAAAAGTCAATCTTTGTCCATTCACATTCCAATTTGACTGTCCCATCAAAATGATGAGAATGTGGCCATTCAAATAATGGAAAGAGTTGAACTATTCAGTTAAATCATAAGAAAATGACAATCTCTAAAAAAAGGGGATGTAAACATTGAGAAAAAAACCCCTCTTTTTTATTTTATTTAACCAACTTCCTATCCATTGTCCAAATCCCCTCTGCCCCCTCCTTACAAAAAAGAACACAAAAGAATTTCTCATTTTAACCGCATCATGGGGAGAAATAGTTTGAGATCCAGGGAAAAAATTATGAGGCCATTATTTTTATCCCAAATACTTTCTCTTTTTTTCCTCAACTCTTTGGCTTTAACAAACTAAAGCCAAACATGACAGAGAGAAAGTAGTTGTAAGATGAACCCCTCGTATTTTTTGGGTTGATTTTAGTACAGTCTACACAATTTGAGTGGACGTTGAGAATAAAAAGTAATAATAGCCAAAGATCAAAGACGTGAAGTTTACTTTGTAATCATCTTCTTTTATAATAATGAGTCACATTCTTACTAGAAAAGAGGAGTAAAAATAGAGAAAGTGTGACAGTGACAGTGGCAGTGGCACAATTCATAGAAGAGTGAAAGCATTGTTGCAATTATTGTTGGTTATAAAATATGAGATACATTTGTGAAGAAAATGGTGGGTTGTATTAATAATAAATAATGTCATGGAGGGTATAAACTGTAATGGGAATATCCCACTTCCCTCACTTTCTTCCCCTTCTCACCCAACCCACAGCCACCAATGAATGGATTTTCTCCCAACCTCACTTTCACTGTAGTGAAAGAATAAAGAAGAATTTATTTTAGTTGGTCTCACAAAAAGATTTTTATCACAGTGTCTTGAGTGGCTCAACACAAGACAGGATGTGCGTAGTTAGCATTATCATTCTTCTTAACAACCAGAGCAAGAGAAATAACATGAAACAAGATCATTTCACAATTGTAACTACAAAAATACTTCAAGGGCTCTCTCTCCTCCTAGTCCTCCATCCTGTACAAGCATCGCATGGGAGAAAATTATTATTTTCGGTTTTCTTCATTACTTCCCTACATGTTATGCTCAAAATGTATTAGAGCACCCAAGAATATCATTTGTGCCCGAGATTTTTTTTAGGAATCACTCTCTTGTTTATTTTTGTTGGTTTCTTTGCAATCCACGTTTTTATTTACCAGCCATCTCCATCATTTGCTTTCCCCAACCCACAGACCACGAGGAGTGGTTCTCATTTTAGTTGAAGTCATGAATGCTAAAAAAAGAATTAATTTTTACTTGCCATACAAGTCATAATCCCATTAAGGAAGTATGCGGGTTTTGAGAAATATTTGTGAAATTTAAAAGATTGAGATGACCTGGATAACATTTTAGATGACAAAAGGTTAGAAATGTTGTTGACAACATGAAGAATTCATGCTGGTATTATATTTTTAAATGAATTGAAATGAATCTTGTCTCATAACAATGAAAATAATTTAATCCTTGAATGTACAAAAAATTAGTTAATATTCCAAAAATCCAAATAAAGAAACAACAGAGAAAGGGAATTTTTCTTGCATTTAAATTGGATATTAAGAAGCCTTTCAAAAAAAGGATTCGTCTAGTTTTAGCCCCAGAATTTTGGTGTGTTTCTAGAAAAGAGAGAGAAAATATGTTGTATTATTTTATGACACATAGTAAAAAGTAGTAGGTTTCTTTATAGTTAAATGGATTGATACTTGTACTTTGGTATCCATATCCATTTGCCGTCACCAAAAAAACCACATTTCTATATAAAAAGAGGTACCCACGACAGACATTAGGAGGGAGATGGGGAGGGTATCTTGTGTCTTTTCACATCTGACATTCCAATTCTCTCCCAACTTTCTCTCTGGCCTGACAGAGGAGACAGGATGACAGGAGTGGAGGGGGGCCATGTGCTGCAATTGTGCAGAGTAAAAGTGGCAAAAAATTGCACAGCCCAAGACTACACGGTACCACTACAAACTACATTTTTACAACCCATCCTCCAGGGTCCTACCCATGTAATGTACTATAGTGGGTAGCTTACTCTTTAAAACCCTTGAAAAGTTTAAAGTACAAAGTAAACTCAAGCAAGGGAAATTTGTAAGAGTACAACTCTCTCTCTCTCTCTCTCTCTCTTTATTCTGAACAATCAATTCAAGTTTCTGAATTCCTTTTTTTACTCTTTAGTTGATACAAGTGTCTTTTCCCCTAGAATCCGACTACTTTCTCCCTTTGAGTCACAAGGAGAGAAAGTAAAGGAGAGCCCCTAAAAAGGCAGTGGAGCAAGACCAAGAGGACAAAGAATTTTCTCTCCTGGAATTGAAGATTGGAGGATAGAGAAAGAGAAAGGGAAGAGGGGGAGGTGAAGACACAGAATTGGGTGAAGACTTTTCATGGACACATTTCGTTTGACTTTAAACTGTAGAAAAAGAGAGAGAGAGAGAGAAAATTTCTATTATACGTCCCAAGACCTTTAATCTCCTAATTTGGTCCACTTGCCACGTACAAGAAACCACACATTAAGAGTGTGAAGGGAGGAACGAGTTTCCCCAAATGTAGAAAAAGAGAAGACTCTTTTGTGATTGACCATTCCAACTTTTGTTTTCTCCATCTCTAGAGATACTTTCTCCTCGTTCAATGTCTACAGAAATGGGGAGGATATCATAAAAATTCCATGGAGTAAATTGAACTTTGTATTATCAAAAAATAAAAAAAATGGGGAGGAAGGACTTGATTCGATAGCTCTTCTATTTGATACTCAATTCCATTGATACAAAAAACTTTTTTTTTCACTTTTTTTTTAAAAAATGTAAGATACTGAGACAGATGAAAGCTTCTGCCTTCTCTTCCTCTTCTTCTTCATAGACTCGCTTGAGTTCCCCTTAGGGGAACGCTTTTGATCTTATTTTTCTTTTTTTTACCTGTACTCTCTGCTATCCTTTGACTCTCTTTATAAGAATTCCATGGAACGTAAAAAAAGCGGATGGGAGATTTCAAGTGAGAGGGAATAAATGTGGACCAAGAAACGGATCAAGTACCGTCTCACATCCACACAAACGCTTTCTTCTTATTACAAAAAAAACTATGTACAAAAATTCGTCTCTTGGTAATTCTTTTTTCAGCCCCAACTTTCAAACCCAACCATTTTTTATTTTTTGAGATGAAGTGAATCTCTATGAATTCCTTGTCATTTCTTTTAAAGAAACGGAACAAGAAATTTTGTAAAAATGAGCTGTAAAAAATTGAGATTTCAAGATTTTTATTGGGGCTTCATGGAATTGAGAATAGATACTATCAGTCATTATTATTTATTACTCACATTCAACTTTGAAGGGAATTTTTCTCTCCATCTCCCACTCATTGTACATATAAATGTATTATCCAGTAATAAATTGGTGGGTCCTTAATTTGAATATAGAGAAGAAATTGGAGGGAATCAAAAGGTCATGAATTGTTGAATAGAAAAGGGCAAAGAAATTTCATTTATGGATCATTTATAACCCATAAAATGCTTTATTGGCTCACTCCCCTACGACTGCGGGGGGTAGGGATAACATAAATTGTGTAGGCTTGAGAGTCATTAGTTTTCCCCAAACTGAATTCGAATTTATCTCCCATTAATCTCTACGTGGGTCACTGATTTATAAAAGAATCTTTTGAACCATGAAAACTCTGTTTTTAAATACATTTCTCCTCCTCCCCCCTCCTCCTCCTCCTCCTGCTTTCTCCCAAATTTTATGGACTACACAATCCATTTACAATTGGCTTTAATTACATGGAATTGATCCAGGAGGAAATATGAAAAAAGGTTTTAAAAATAATTGTTTTTATCTTAATATTTTACTCAATCTCGTACCCTTTCTCTCTAAAGTAGTCCCTCATCCCATTTCTGGTTTTACAACTAATCTTTTTTATTACATGAAATTAATTGCCAGTTTGCTTAAATAAGTCATTTTACAGTTTTACACAACGATTTATACTCTACACCAACCAACAAATAAATTGGGAATTGTATGCAAATACAAATAAATTTGTTGAGAGTGCAAAAAAAGATTAAGTTACGGGAAGAGGAGAAAGTTGGAGGCTTTTCCGTTTAAAATTGGGAACAAGAGTAAAAGGACCTCATTTTGGCAAATGGCAAATATTTTTTATTTTAAAAGACAAAAAGTAACTGGAGAATTTTGTGGTTTATTGTTTCAAATTAAAAATTTAAGCATCCATTTAATTTTCAGTGTTATTTACATTAACACTAATTTAGCGATGGTTTTATATTTGTCCTTTTTAAATATTTTGAAATATCATTTATTGATTTTGAAAAAATTACTCTTTATTATGAAAACCACTACTCAGTAATTAATTTTAATCATTAATTTTCTGTACTACATGACACTCGTTAAAAGAGAAAGTATTAAATTTAGAGAATGATGATTGAATAATTTTTTTAAAAAATATGGGGAAAAATTATTGGTTAAAATATTCATAGCAATTAAATATGAATATTATTTTTTAAAATGAAGGACTTATTTTTTCAAAATTGGTAACTGGAGACGCACATGAGACACTAATTGGCTCTTGACGAGTACTTGAGGAAGTTGTTATTGAATTTCCCTAAGAATTTTGGTTGTTAATTTGTCCATTCTCAATCCCACTCCATTGACACGACAATGACCCAAATCCCTTCTCTCCTCTCCAATCAGCAATAAAAGAGAATTTGTTTGGAAAAACCTTGTGAGTCTCTTATTTATGAACTAACGATAAGAAAAGGCTAAAAAGACAACAAAGACTAAATGGCTAATGATGGAGGGGCAAGTCAATGACAACAACAACAATCTCCAATGTACGATTCCAACTCCGACTGTTTTGAAAAGCTTAGTCTCAGCCTGATCATTAAAATTTAATTTTTACTGAGTAAAGAATTTGAACGTAACTCGTAAACATGTCAATTGTCAACAAGAAGAAAGAGGATTTGAGAACAAAAAAAAGCGTCTCCTGTACGACAAATCTTGATTTCGATTTGTAATAACACTCAAAAACATTAAAGGAAAGTTATACGTTCTCATTTTAATAAGATTAAAGACTTTCTCCATCTCAACATGACTTACTTTTTATGTCAAGAACATAATTGGTCCATTAAACAACTAACTTTTGTCATTATTTCTTTCTTCTCTTCTAATTCAATTTAACCCGAAAAATAATTAGAAATTTTGGCCTAAAATTTCAAAACAATTTTAATCTGTTTATTCCTATAAAAAATTGTGAAAATGTCACCTCCAAAAATTAAAGAACCTAAACAACATTGAGTAATTTTTAGAGATTTTTTTTCAAAATTAAAATCAGTTTTTTTTTCAACGAAACCGACGAGAAAATAAACATTGAAAGGATAATTTTTGTTAGTCAACTAGTTTACCTAGTTTTATTTCAGTGATTTAAATAAATATCGTCCCTTGGACTGCCATCCTTAGAGGGAAGAAGAGCAAAAGGGACTGTGGGATGAGTAATGAATTTCTTTGAATTTCAATCAAATTTAAGATATTTTGAGGTCAACCCATAAAATTAAGAGAAGTAGGTCATACGAACAGAGAGAGAGGATGATAGGAAATGAAGGAAACCAATCAGAGAGACCACAAAGAAGTGGCAGTGGAAATGGAATTGAAACAGCTGCGAACAAGTTAAAGAGAGCGAGAAGAGAATTCTAGACGGAAGAGTAAAAAAATCAAGTAAAAAAATACAAAGATCACGTCGAGTCCGTTAAAGAAAAAAACAGAAATCGATGCAATTTCTAGCCTCAAAAAAATTATAGGGAAAACACAGAGAGAGAGACTCCGCCAAACACTTGTATCTGAATTGTACTCGTTGAAACAAGTTTGACTGATCGTGAGTAGCCCGTAGTGTACTCACCAAAAGAGGAGACTTAATATAAAAAAGTGAAGATGTGAAAGAAGAAGGAAAGAATCTTTATAAAGTAAGAGTCCATTTCATCTCCCTTCTCCTCAAAAAATAAGTATCCACTGTGGCATTCATCTTAATAGGAATTTCAACTATCCCTTTTCTCCCTGCTCTCCTATGTATTTGTAGAAGACTACATACAAATAGCTGTTGAGGAAAGTTGAAGGAGGTTGAGGGGGAGGGACACTCATGGACTTAGTCAAGAGAAAACATCTGGTTTCGAGAGTACAACTGAAAAAAAAGAAAGAAAAAAATTGCTCGGCTTCCTTCCTTCCTCTCTTCCGCTGTTTGGGAGACACAAGAGAATATTTTTGTGGACTCTAAACTGTCATAAAGCTTGTAGTTTGTAAGTAACGTGAGGGTGGTATAATCAAACAGAAGGGCCCTGTTCAAACTACAAGACTTTCACTTTCTCTCCTTTCAATGGGTACGAGTAGTACAGACAATAAACAAAATGTACGTCGTCATTCTAATAGCCCTCACTCTTCACTCGACTTTCTCTCTCTCTCTCTTTCGTCTTCAAATTTAAGAGAGAGAGAGAAAGTACAATAAGTTTTGTTGATATTGATGGAGAGAGAAAGAGAAAGTCTGTTTATGGCCAGCTTTTCTATTGGAACAAGTTGAGCCTGAATGTCAACAACAAGAGCCAAAGACCATCCATCCATTTAAACTTTTTCCCACGCTTCCTTTCCGTTTCCTTTTTGAAAGGAAACATGGGAGGACATGTTTAAGCATTTTTTTTGCTTGTTTTTCAAAAAAAGACTGTAAAATGTTGTAGATTCCAAACATTTCTGTTTACAAGGTTTCAAAATTTCAGGAATCCAGCCATAATTTTGTTTATTGTGAGAAAGGGGGGGGGATAAGTTGAAAGGAGATGCAAAATATCAAAAGATATTTTCTCTCTATCTGTTGACTTGATCATGAAGGATGAATAAGATGAATAATTTAATATCTCTACATGACGTCATACCATCAAAATATTATGGAGGGATTTCATAGGAAATAGAAACCACAGTCATCCTTCAATTTATCCTTTGGTGAAGCTAAAAGCCTGGAATCTTTATTCACTATATTTGTTTTCATATGGCCTCCCTCTCTTTCTCTCTCTTTCTCCGTCTCTGTCATTTCAACTAAAATGAATGACAAGAAGGTTGGAAATCTTTCAACAATTTTTTTTCTTTTTGGAAAAATACAGAGAAAAATATGGATTCTCATTCATTGCATTGAACATGACAGAAAAAGAGAAAGTCTCTCCCTCAATATTCTCATCCCCTTGATGGTACAGGGAAGATAGAAGAGGAGGAGAAGGAGGCCCATGAGGAATGATGGAGTACAAAAAAAATAAATGGACTACTCCAACTCAACTCCGTATGGAGAATCGTGAGGGAGCTAGACCACAGTCAATAAAGAAGCTAATGGCAAGTGACGTGAGAGGGGGAGGAATGACAAAATATAAAAAAACTATTTTTTTGGTGTAAATGTATGCGTGTACTTAATAGCATCCTCTGGCTTCCTACACTCTCCCATCCATGCACTGGATATAGCGGTCAGGAGAGAGGAGAAAGTTTTCCTCTCAACAGAAAAAGAGAAAGTCTTCCCTTTCAATGAAGTACGAGTATAAATAGAAAGTTGAACGCTCTTATTACATTTTTCTTTCTCTCTCTGTGAAGCGTTGGTCTTTTTTTTGGTTTTGATACTTCAAAGGCTAAGGAATCCCATCCAATTATTTTAACACGTTTACTCCAAACTGACAACTCTCTCTCGTACTCTCTCTTAAAAAATACCACTTTCCAAAGAGAAAGTGGAAAAAATGAGATTGTAAATAAAAAAATAAAAAAAGTGTATTCTCCCCAAATTTCAACAAAAAAATTGTGATAAAGATGTCTCTCTCTCTCTCTTTCTTTAAAAATAGTGCGATTAATTTAGAGCTGAAATAGTAAAGAAAGGGAAAGTTAAGTTGTGCACTTTTTATTTGCAATATATTTTTTTCGCAAAAAGAGAGTAAACTATAAATGTTATCCCACTTTTTTTTAATTTTGCACCAACTAATGACATAATACATTTACACAAAGTTGTCTTAGACTGTAGCTAAAAAACGTGCACAAGTTCTCAATGAATGGATTTCCTACAATTCTCTCTCTCTGTCTCTGCAGAGAAAGCTCTGCACTCTAAGAGGAGCTGCAGAATCGGATTTAATATAATTTTACTTATTTTGGTACCTCCAAACGAGTAAATTCTTCTTTTTTTTTCTTTCCTCCAACATCCCTTTCGTGTTCCCAAGTTACAAAAGAAATGCTTCCTTCTTCATTGCTCAACTTTTATAGGTTGGACGGACTAAATTGAAGGAAATTGTGTGTGTGTGTGTCCTTCGATTTGTGTCGAGTTGGGACAAAAAAACTAAAACTTTCAATTGCTTTCGCTACCATGAACTTTCTCTTGCCCGCAATTAATTGCAACAATTATTCCTAATTGTAGGCGCTAGTCGGGTGGGCTGTACAATTTTTTCTGACTACCATTTTTGTGTCCCATATTCTTCCTACTCCGTCTTGTACTTTTTTTGTGTATTTAATTTCCTTGAGACTGGAAATTATGGACCAATTCTTTTTTCTTCAAACCTTTTTTTTTTGTTTTCTCCCATTTTTTCATACTTTTCTCAACAAAAGCTAAAAGTAGGAGGAATTCTTTTGATGAGGGGCACGTGACAAAGGGAAGAAATTAAGGAAACTTTAATGACCATCAATTAATTTTTTTATAGTCTATGACGACTATTTTTTCAGTTTTTTGGGGAGAATTTTTGTTGTGCGTTTTGAGTATGAAAAATATTTAATATTTACAATATTTTTATGGTTTTGTGTTGGTTTTTGTGAGAAAAAATTCAAAATATTTGGACGGACTACACAAGCACAATTAATTTGATGGCTTCCACGTAAATGACAATTTTTTTTATCCTCCAGTTCCCAAGGGAGTTTAACCAATTTCCAAAAAAAAGTCAGTCAAGTGGCTAATGTTGAGAGGCTGGGGATAGAGATTGCATGGAATCAACTGTAAAAAAAATTTCGATTGACATTATTTACGACTTTCCATTATGTTCAACAGGCATCATAAAAAATATTTTTATAATAACTTTCCCTATACAGGATTTCACATAATAATTTATTTTATCTCAAACTATTAATTAAATTATACTGTCAAAAATTCAAAAGAATTTAATTCGAAATTTAAAACTAAACTTAAAATATAAATAAATTTCATCGTCTCTTTATTTTAATTGCACCAGCTTAAACAAATATTGACTTGAATGAAAGAATTTGATGAACGCATGAATGAATTTTGAATAACGATTACCTAATATGAGAATACACGAGCAATTAATTTTGTGATTTGGTGTTTAATTTTATTTGAAATATTCGCTTCATTTACTCTGTCACTTCGATGGGGTGAGTCAAGTTTTCCAAGTAAAATAATCATTTTTTGATAATTATTGATTATAAAATGAAGAACGATCCTTCCTCAAATTATTTTCTTGCAAAATTCTGAATTTTTTAACATGAAAAAAAAGATGCTCGTCTTTGAATTACAAATTTTTGTAAAAATTCATCTCAGTCTTGCCTTACATATTATTTGCCTGTGCCTGTGACTGTAGTCTCAATAAATTTTAATTCATGACAAAAAAATGGGAGTAAATCCAACAAGATAGAGAATCTAATGGAGATAAAGATCACCAAGATAAAATTTTGTGTGGAATTTCTTTGTTTAGGAGGGAATGAGAGTAGTAAGAAGGAGGATTTGTTGAAAATATGTAATTTCTTCTCTGCTTGATTTATACACTCCATAGATTATCACTAGAGTCTCTACAAAGAGAGAGGGGATGGGTTATAATATTATTATTATTTGGTATTCCACAGCCATCAAGATTTCACTTGAGGGGGGTAAGTTTAGTTTTCATTATGAAAACTTTCTCCACTCCAAGACCCCACGAGAGAGAGAGAAAGCGCGACTTGGCTAAGGGCATATTTCATTAAATTGCAAAGTGAACGCTAAAAAAATAGTATCAAATAATGATGATGCTTTGGGTAGCTTTTTGGAGAGAAAGAAAAGAGAAAAGTAAAAAGTGTCGAGATAAGGGCAACAGGAAGTCCCTATATTAAATTAATGGTGGTTGGATAGTGAAGCAAAGAATTGCAACAAAAAAATTTCTTTTTTCTACTCATCTTTAAAGTGGAGCAACGAGTAGAATAAAGAGAAAGCAAGCGAAAGAGGAAGAGAGTTTTTATAGGCAAACAATAGCTTTCTACTTTCTACCCAAGCCAGGAATGATTAATCACACAAAAAGTACACATTCAAGTATACAACACAGATGCTCCGTCTCTTTCCTCATCCGAAAAAATGGCTACAAGAAAAGGCTAAAAAGAATCAGTGGGAAAAAAAGTTTACAAATAAAAAGTGTACACAAACAACTTTCACTTCTTTCAATATATTTGAAACAAAAAGAAAAGAAACTCATGAGCCAAAACATTATAATTAAAACTGTTTGCAAATATAATGGAATAGGATTTTATATTATTTTAATTAAAATTTAAAATCAAAACCTTTCTTGTTCTTCTTTTAAAAGTCAAAATATTTAGAAAAAAATACAAAACATTTTTATTGAATTTTTTTTGAAAGGTCCAAAAAATTAAATAATAATTTTACACATTTTAAACAAGATGGATTGTGTGTATGCTTCCCTGAGCAAAAACTGTTGTAAGGGATGACTTGGGGTAAATAAAATGACTTTTGGTGAAGGAGAGACAAGGAAATTGTCATCGAAGCATGGAATAGAACAATTTTTTATGGTTGACATGACATTGGAACAGGGGTTGAAAGATATTAACGTTATCCATGGACGTCAGGACGATTCCTCACTGTCATTTTTTAGACCATTTTTTGTACTCCTCCTCTCTCTGTCCAAAGCCAAAGGAATGAATGTCAAGTAGTTGGTTAATCCTGTCTCCATGTGTATGGGAATATAGGGCAAGTCTCAAAAAAACAGCGTTTGTGAAACCCCCCAATCTTTCATTTTTCTCTCTTCATTCCTCTTCCTCCTCCTCTCCAGTCCATTGTTAAAAATAGTTTTTTTAAAATGAGGAAGGAAAAAATTTTGTCTTTTTTTGACTTATTTACTCGACTACTAGAAAATACAAGGCATTCATGGAGAAAATCAAGAGGGTGAATTTTTTCATTTATTTTTCTCACTATCGGAGAAAAGCAGACGCTCCTCCACACAAGAGAATGGGAGTGACTTTAAGTCTTGTACATAATAAAGAATTCCAATGCATAACGTACATTATTTCATACACACACAACGTTAGCTCACCAATTTTCCAACCCCTTTTTTCCATTCTTTTGACATTTCCACAATACATATACTCCATTCAAACCAAAAAATAAATTGGTGGAAAATGATTAGTTGGCAGCTCCACTCTTTCGTTTTTCATAAAAGAGCTTCGTATTGACAATTTAAAAGCTTGGAAGAAATAATTCCAATTTTTTTTACTAAATTAGGTCAATCTTGACTTTCATAAGTTTTTGTCATTTTTTTAAAATTAAACTGGAAAAGATTTGTCACTGGAGCTTAATTTTTCTATGGCTGTCTATCTTTTAAAATGTGAAATTTGTTCACTGTTTGTGAATTGAACATGATTTTGATTATGAAAAATAAATAAATACTGTTAAAATAAATGGTTTTTTTTCAAAAATTATATTATTTATTGTTTGAATTGAAGGTACAAGTTGTGTTGTTTTGTGTAAATAGAACAATCCCACAACTAAATATTTTAATCCCTTTCAACTGACAAGGCCTTTTGATTAACGACAATTGTCTTTCAGCTTATGACAAAATACACACAACCACTAATCCTAAGTAGCTTAACTTCCCCCCCCCCTCTCTCTCGTTATTTGACGAATAAACATTTTGACGAGTGTACTTACATTTTACAATAAATTTTAGTTTCAATTCATTTTATGAAAAAGAGTCTATTTTAGTTTATTAATTAAATTTTAGAAATTATTCACGTAAGCCAGTTTTCCAATCATTTGGTTATTGGTAAGCATGCCTATGATATTTGGTACATTGGTAATAATTAAAAAAAGGAGGACTTATGCAAAAAAACATTCAAAATCCATTGCTTAGATTATGTGAGCTATCTACACAATTGACTATGTAGTACGTTACCTTTTGTAATGTTTAGCAAGTACGTAGAACCACCACAAAGGAATTTTGGTGATTCACAAAAGTGTTCAAAGAATGGAGGAGAGTCTTTTGATTTTCATTTTCAAATTACAACTAGACGGGATCATGTTAAATGTGAATTTTGATTTCGTTTATTTAGGTCTCAACCTGAACTCTTTGTTGGCCAGCATATTTTGGTAGAAATGGTTTTAACTGAAAAAATTCAAATTACTATAAAAATGTCCTACATCAAAGTTTTCAGTTCAGCCTACAAAATTCCTTATTTGTTTGATCATCTTCCTTCTGGAATACAATACAATGCAACAGCTGTGGACAAACAAGACCATCCGGATTCTTTCTCCTCAAAAAAGAGACTACAAAGAATCTTTTTTTTTTCAAGTTGTTTAAGTTGAAATTGAAACTTGATTGGGGAATTGATTGGATTTTCATTTGGTCGGTTTGGATTTGAGCCACTCTCTTCCATTTTGTTCTGAAGTTGTACAATTTCATTGAATTTAATTATTCGTTTTAATCCCAACTTTTCAATCAATGGTTCAAAATTGTCACAAGGTTGAGTCTACGCGTAGAATTATAATAAAGTTGGCTTTCCATAGTAAAGGGAAGAGGTACACTACAGAGTGATGGCTGGCAAGAAGAGCGAGAGAGAGAGAGGAAGTGGGAGAGAGGAGATATTTGGGATGGTTACCTTGACTATAAACAGACAGTTCGATTTCACTAATTCATGCAAATGAGGAGATTCAAAAGATAAGAGTAGAATAGAATAGACATGACGACCAAACTATCCACTAATTAAATTACGAGATCTGATCTGAATTCTCTCCACTTGTTCATTCTCCCATCTACGACTACATCTTCTAGCTATTTTCTACTATAAAGTCTCAAAAAGCTGTTCATTCGAAATTGCTCTTCAGTCAGGAAAATACTTGAAAATTTAATCATATACAAGAAATAATGGGCAAGACGAAAAACTTGCAACTAATTTTATTTTATTAACTTTCCTACTTTAATTTTCTATTAAAATTGATGAGAAGAGTAAAATGAATTGTATTAAATTAGTGGATAATTGATGAGACGCTCCAAGTTCATTATTACATAATATGTACATACACAAATAAGTATGACGTATTTGTATGACAATATGGAATTTCTTTTGACGATTTAGTTTCCTCATTAAAACGACGAAAATAAGAGTTAAATAATTAACTACTAACAAGCATTATCCTACGTGATGCATTAACATAGTCAGTGTGGAGAGCCACAAAAGCACAAAGTCTTCTTGTGGTTTGGAAATTAATGACACATTTTCCTTATCAATAAATTTGCACTCAAGTCAAGAATGAAAAATTGAAAACATTTTTATTTGAATATAGTACATAATTTAAAATTACAATAATAATTACCAAGTAGAAATAAAAATTATTTAAAATTTGAAAATTAATTTAAATAGTGACCCTCAAAAAATGTTGTTGACACTGGCAGCCTCCGTGTATTTTCTTAAGTCAAATAACAAGTGTAAAATAGACAATTCAATATTTGTTCTGCACTACAGAGTGACGTGCATGTTCCTCTTATTTTTTTCCGAGCTTTCATTAGTCTTGCAATATGGCTGGTGGAGTGGATTCTCAAATAGCAAGGGATCTGGTGATGCCCCTGTTTATTGTGTTCTTGACTCAAAAAGTTTGGACGTTTCAGCTGTGGAAACTTTTTGTTGGTCAGAAGGGACGTACACTACCGTAGAAAAATGTACAAAAAAAGGTGAAGCTGCTTATGCGGGAGTGAGTCAAATTTTACCCGGGGACAAGATAAAACGTCACAATTACTATCAATGGGTCATCTTCATCCTCTTTGAAATGGGCCTCTGTTTCTACGTCCCTCACTACATTTGGAAGGCATGGGAAGGTGGCCATTTAAAACTTCTAGTGGGGACTCTCTATGATCCAATTATTGACAAAGAAACCAAAAACATGGAAAAGAAAATGCTCGTTGACTATCTAGCAAAAAATATAGGCTACTATGATCTATATTTTATTGTTTATTGTCTTTGTGAAATTTTAAATTGTATTAATGTCGTGATTCAATTGATTGTTCTAGATATTATTTTTAATATTAGATTCCCATCATTTGCAATAGATTTAATTCATTTTATAAGTGGAGCAAGTCAAAATTCAACAGATTCGGAATGCCATGATCCAATGAGAGGGGTTGAGACACTTTTTCCAACAATGTCCATTTGTACTTTTAAGACTTATGGGCCTAGTGGGAGTATTGTGCCAAATGACATTCTTTGTGTGCTGCCAGCCAACATTTTTAATCAACAATTGTTCTCATTTCTTTGGATTTGGTTCACCTTTATGGCTTGTTTGACTATGATGTCACTTCTTTATCGGTTGACAACCATTTTGTTCCCAAGAATTAGACAACATGTCACAGAGATTAATTTGAGATTACCTCACAGTCAGGAATTTGATTGTTTTTCATATTTTAATGCTGGCGATTGGTTTGTGATGCATCTTCTGTCAAAGAATTTGGATGCTTTTGTGTATCAAGAAATAATGACAGAGTTGCCCATTGCTTTGATTCAAGAAAAAGAAATCCGGTCAAGAAATTTACAATGAATTTGGAGTCTTTGTCAAAATATTCATCTGTGCCATGAAATTCTCCTTGAAAGTATTAATTAATACAATTTTTTAATGATGTTAATAATAAAATAATAAATAGTAACCTTAAATTCTATTGACCTCTGACTTAAATCAAGTAATTATGTACACTTATACTTGTTGATTAAAATTGTGAGTCATAGTTGAATTGAAAGGAAAATAAATTATTTGACATTGTACTCAATCTGTACTCTGTACTTTAATCATATTTACTTTTATTGTGACTCACAATCCTAATTAATTAGTTGAATGGTCTATTTTATTACATGGAATTAAATAAACCCTTTTTACAAGCCGAGGAATCATGCCATACATGAGTTTTTCCATCTTTTATGTATTAACAAAAAGTAGTCAAACAGATGGTAAATATCAATATCATTAATTTTATTTAAGTCAATTTAATAACTTGTGATTAATTCAAATCCCCTTCTTCTTCTTTTGATGTCACCACTACATAAAATGTGTATGTAGCTTAGTCTAATAAAAATTGTTATTGTCAATCATAAAAAATAAGCTTTTTATGTCATTAAACTTACTTTTGCATGTATGAAAATAAATAATAATTATTAAGTATAACGATGAAACAAAAATGAGCAAATACAAACAGTACATTTAACTAAGACTCGGTTTCAAAGACAGATTATTTTTCATTACCTTAAATAGTACAAGGTACATTGAAAAATACGAGCTGAGACGGAGGATTTACCTGTAAAATAATGGAAGTAATCTTCCTCATATATTTTTGTAGCATATGTCATGAAGATTAATGATAGATTTGAGCAAAGACATAAAATACACCAAAAAGAGTAACCCCCCTTGATCTTTTAAAGGTGAAAAAAAGACTAAAATTTTGGTATAGTCTCTCCATATCAGTACTTTCTACCTTTTACTCTCACTTTTACCAACCTGGCACTTTCACCAACATTTGGGAATAGGTTCAAAAAACAAGAGAAAGCTTTCAGTGCTTTCGCACGTTTAATTTCCTGCACATGTTTGACGTGATGTTGTACATAACTACACTTCCATCCCAAGGCGAGCCAAAATCTTCTTTCTCACTAAATTCTACAAGCCATAATCGCCCTCCTTTTTAGTTCAACCATGATTCAAGACATGGTCCAAGGTAAGGAAAAAGTGTCAAAAATTGTGATAAACAGCTCCATGATGTTGACAGTCAAAAGCCGAGGGTAACATAATACAAATTTCTTTTATATTTTCAAAATGAAATAAAATATGTATTTATGATGTTTCAAAGCTCTAGTAATGGCAACAACTTGTTTATCTATTCCCGTAAGTCTTTGACTTCCAAGAAAAGTTTATTACTTTACATGGAGGGAATAAAAACAAGTTTATGTGCATCAACAAACCATCTTTTAATTTAAACCCATTCATATAAACTCAAATATTGTGTCGTCATCATTTAAATGAGATACTTTACATAAAAGTCAATGAAATTCTCTCTTTCTCCATATCCATTTGAATCTCTTTTAATCAACTTGTATAGAATATATTAAAAATATTATTTAATGGCTTCAGATTGGAAAATTTATGCTCACGGATTATCTAACAAGACAACCATCCATTAGTCTCAAAAATTCAATTAGTTCATGTGCCAGTAAAGTCAATCCAACAAAATGATACAGTTGGTGACAGTAATTCACAATCGTCAATTAATTTTCATACAATCACAATTTTTGTGCTCCATTAAGCTCTCATTTAAAAGGCATTTAAGACCTTTCACAAGTCAATTCAGAATTTACATGGCGTCTATTCTCAACATTAAGAAACATTTAAAAGTAGAAAATATTCAACCTTTTTCGACAGTCGAGATTATGACAACTATTTTTATGAAATATTGTATTCCTATATGTAAAATGACTTGAAAAAAACATGAAAGTGAATGGAAGATGTCAAGTTTTTCTGCGAACAACCAAGACCCTTATAAATAGTAAAAAATGTGGGTTGTCAAATTGCACACTATTGTCAAATTTTTTTCTCCTATTTCGTCTCTATAATCTGTTTCATAAGTCTTTCCTTTGCCTTGGAGTGATTCAGATTCTTCATGCCAGTTCATTAGATGTTAGATGTTCCCTCCCAGACAAATACATAAATTAAATTTTTCATCCAGAAACTTATTTTAATAATGTAATATTTTTTTCTGTAGGCGCTTGTAACTACGTAAATGTACATACAATGATGAAATAACTATATGTCGTCACAAGACAACTTTTATTTGAGTCCCCTGCAGGTACATAAATATCATGATACAACAGAAATTATCACTATATGTAATGCTTCACAAATACTACGAGGATCTCAACATATTGAAAATGCCACATGGAAGATTATTATCAAGTAGAGTGTATTTATGTAAGTAACAAAGTCATTTCTTTGATTATGTCGAATATTTTATTGCACTCATTTTTACAAAACATTTCTATATTAAAAATATATATCGTATATAAAGTTTATCGTATTTCGTATTTTAATGTATTTATTACTATTTATGTAAAAATATTTTCGTTCATCATTAGCTACCACACAAACTGACTTAGAATTCATGATATGTTCACAACGACAGGAAAGACGTTCAAGTTGCTTTAATTTTCTATAACATTACCTGATCTTGTCATGAAACTTGACAAATAAACCCTGATATATTGTAATATGTATAGCCATCCTATTTTAAAATGGAAGACATAAAGACAGAAAAAAGTGGACTATAAGTACATGTAAATCTAAATAAAATCTATCTAAACTACGTAGTAGTCAAGAAACAAGAAACAAGAAATTTGAAATAAAATGTATAGAAATAATTTGTTGTATGGATTGGTCAAGCTCAAAATTAACATGTATATATATGTAACTATACATGTGTGATAAAAAATAATTGTTCGATTAGTAAGTTCAGTCGTATAAATTATATCTGACTTGGAATGGCACCATGTGCTAATAAAAACTGTGCAATCTCATGTTGATTATTGGCTAGAGCATATTGCAAAGGGGATTTGTTCTCAGAACTAGAGTTCATATTAATGTCTGCCCCATAACTGTATAAAATTTTTACAAGAGTAATTAATCCAAATTGAACAGAAAGAATGAGAGGATTAAATCCTTCCATATTTTTAACATTAATATCTAATCCCAAACCAGCACTTTTAGCAGTACAACGTTTACAAGGACACAATGGATGGCATTTTGGTATGCGTTCTACTATATCTTTTTGGTATTCATCATTCTCCAACTCTTCAGATGGGATGCCCAAATAAAATAGAGTCAAAGGAATATCAGGAACGGCAATGGCAGTAAAAAGTTTTTTTATATCATGACCTGTAATGAATGAACACAAAAATTGCAACAATTATTATTTTTTAATCATGTGTAGGTGACTAACTAACCTTGACCTTAGAATTTATCATAGACATAGTCACAAAAAAAACGGATTTTGTATACGTTTGAATGAGATTCTTTGTATTAATATTTGTATACCATTGCAAAAATTGTGAGCAAGTGTTAATGAAGGTTAAATCCTTAAGCGTCTTACAAGTATATGCTACTTAAATAAAGAGTTAATTCCATTAGTCAATTAATATGATGAATGAGGGGTAATTAAAAGTACGGATTCTAGAGTTTGGACTTACTTTTAGAATCACGTCTTCCTCCTCTCAGTCTCACACTCACTGGTAAAATATCATCTAAGCTCTCCACAGAAACTGTACGTAAAAGCTGTGACTCGTCACTACTAACTCGTCGAACTTCTTCCTCGGTCGTACTATTATTTATGACAAAGAATTCCTGCTGTGGCTCTGGAGTCTCTTGAACAGAATCTTCTGGAATACAACCATTCACAACAGTCGGTGTAATGATGGAAGAATGCCTCCTAAATTTTGGCGTCTTGGATGGACTTGGAATAGTCAAACTTGCCATACAAGGAGGTGTAATTGTTGAATGTCGTCTAGTTCTTATAACCGTTGGAGGCAGAGGCACAATGGTATCCGACTTTTTGGAGACAATTTCTTCCTTGTCCGATATAGAAGACGCAGTAGATGGACGACGAGTATCTTCGGCTGTATTCCCACTACTTGGTGGTTCGCTAATTAACATTACAATTCCATCAGAATTTTCCTTTGGCACAACATCAATACTAATAAAATCTCCATGATTTGGTGGTACCCATGATCTACGTCGAGCTGATCGTTGTAGTATACGAATAATATGTATCTAAAAAGTTAAGAAAATATACATTTTGTATATAAATGAAAAGTTGTATCCAAAGTTGTAGTTAAAAAATTCGAATCAAACTTACGTTGTGAGCAGCATCCACAGGAGTTGATTGTCGATTATTTGTAACTGAAATGCTGGCTCCATTCTCCACCAATATTTGAACAATCCCTTGAAATCCCCATCGACTTGCCTAGAAAGGGCCAAAAAAATTTTTAAATCTGTAGATACCGTTGCAAAATGTAAAAACTAGCTTGATTACAGGTACGTAAACTTTATGAATATTTGCCAATGAAATGATATTACACCTACTATTGCATAGAATATTTTTTAAATTTTGCTTACATCATGAAGTGGAGTGCTGCCATTAAAATCTTTAGGGCTCATATTAAGAGTTTGACGTGTATGCTCAGCATAGTAAATGAGAGCCTTGACGCATCCTTCATGACCATTTTGAGCAGCTAAACAAAGAAACACAAATTGTGTTAAGTACACAACTTCTTTGTGATATACCTGCTACAAAGAATAATTCTAAGAAAGTTGTTACATAAGTAGGTTATCAAGGTTATGAGTTATGAGACCTAAATGTAGTGGTGTTTTAGACATTTTATCGAGTGGCTCTAAATTCGCTCCAGCATGTAGTAAAAGAAGGAGAGCATTTTGATGACCTCGACCAGCTGCATAATGTAAGGGAGAAAATCCCTAAAAATTCCAAAGAAAAAAAATTAAAAGTGATTTAAATTTGTTTTTTTCCATGTTTAACAACAAAGCCTAAATTTTCAAAACATACATGAATATCAGCAGTTTCGAGCTGAGCTCCTTGGGACACAAGAAAATCAACAATTTTAGGTCGTCCATAAATACAGGCAACATGAAGAAGAGTTGTTTCATTTTCAGTGGCAAGCTCCACTGCTGGTACTCGAATATTCTTATCAACTGGAGGATTAATGATTTTCATACATTGATCACATATACACAATGGATGACACAATTGAGTTCGATCAATTTCTTGCACTTCAATATTTTGCATCAATCTCTCCGCTTCATACTCTGAAATGAGTTCTTCTAATCTTAAAGAATTGCCTAATTTTATAGCACTAAACATTTCAGCTAGTTGAATATCACTCGGTTCCTCTGAAGTATGATGTAGGGAATGAAACCACGAATCACCAAGTTCACAAGACACACCAATGTCGAGTACTTTACCCGTCTTTAAATGTGTCAATGAAGCTTCTAATGTCACAATGTAAAATGTATTTTCGTTGTCATTTTGCTCATGGGCCGAAAAACGAAAGGATTTCAAATATTGTAGTTGTGCATTCCAATTACTCAACGGTGTTCTCACAATGAGGTAAATAAAAATTGGAAGGAGTTCATCAGTAGTGAGAAAACTTGAGTCAGTAGATCTAAACGATTCAGAAAAAAGGATTAATTAGAAATATAGTCGTCAAATGCACGGATAAGAAAGACTGTTTTAAAAATATATTTAAAATTTTTGTTTTAAAACTTACTCTTGAGAAGAATTTGGACGCATATGACGGAGCGTCTTCCTGAAAATGGAAATAAATAAATAATAAAATAAAGATGAATACAATGCATGACTTATAAAAATGCTAAAAGATAAATGACTCACCTAAAACAATTTAATTTTGCTAATGGAGAAGAATGAAGATCAAATCTGCCCAACTCTTGTTTTGCCCGGGTCAAATTGTCCCAGTGAACTTCTTCAATATCTAAGTAAAAAATGTCTTTTTTTAGGTTAGGTTTGTTACGAGTTTTAAAGTACAGAACTTAATTAAATACTGTACTTATATTGACTACGAATACATACCTAAATCCTGTGGATGAAGCTCAGATAAATTTCTTATAATTTTATTCAAAACTGCGTCTTCAACAGAGGTAGAAGATGTAATAGCTGCCATTAAAAATTTGTATATCCCATTCATCACAAAAGTTTCGGTTGCTAATTTGAGAATTTGAGTAGAATTGACGCCTTCAATGGGTCCTTCGTAGTTCATGGCAAAATTTAAACATTTCAAGTATAAAGTATATACTAAATCCCGTTGAATGGCCAATGGGAGGTTGTCCAAAGTTTTATGGTTGTGTAGAAAAAGTTTGATATAGGCATCATAGCTCTCAAGTACTCTTAATTTCCCTTTCATCCATAAATAGTCGATGCAGTCTCTAAAGAAATTTATAAACAAAAAAATCCTTATAGCATTTAAATTACTTAGTAAATGATGATTCATAAAAATGACATTACTCCAAATACCTCAAAGAAGTTATATTCCATAGTTCTTCAGTATTGCCATTTTCTTCATTGCTAATTATCATTCTAGACTGGAGTGGGGATTCAATACAAAGGACAAGGTACTTGAGTTTATCGGCCGTGTAGAAAGTTTCTTCAAATAAAATTTTGACCACAACTAAATCTGTTCCTTTTTCATCCTTAGTATTCTCATTATTATTTGTCCGTTGTCTTTCGTTAACTTTTTCTAATTTAACATATTGATTTGGAACATATTGAGCATTCACATGAGACAATGTTTTAAATGCCCATGATTTTGACGAGGCTTGTTTTTCCATCAAGGTGATGAGACTCTGGGCAATTGACTCTGCTGCCTCTGATCCAGGATTAATGACACTGGATCTTCTACTTGATCGCCTGGATTGAGATCGTTGTTGTTCATGAATAGTCTCATTGTCTTTAACTGGTTTCAGAATATGTTCTAAATAGTCTTCGACAGTGAACCTATACGTAAATTAAAATTGTATAAAAATTAAGTTCCTCTTCTTGACTCAACTTAATTTTAAGTTTTGAATTTTGTAAAAGAGAATTATTAATAAAATTTACGCGTATTTTGGCAGAGATTGTACTCTTGGAACACAAATAATCCATTGTTCTGATACACATTGGTTAAAGAGATCTGAGTGTGAGTCCTTAAGTGTTACCTGTAAATTAATTTGAAAACAATTATAACACCATCAAATTCCTTTTCTATATAATAATTAAATTTCATTAAATGTACAACTTACATAGAATGGATTATCACTTAAATCTTCGTCGTAATTTTCCATGTTATTGTTAAAAAACTGTAACAAAAAGAGGAGAATATTTCATTTACAAATAAAAGTAGGAGCAAATAAATTGTTAAAAGTTGTTGATTGGCACATGTATTACTAAATAGTAAATAACTTGAAATACTTATGTAGTTGTAATAATCTTTTGTACCTCTTTCGATGTGATCACATTTTTTCTGTTTCTCTCAACATCTCTGTTGGCTCTAAACTATGACTATGGCCCCTGTTGTCACACTGTATTTAAACTGAGATTTTTGTACTCTATAATTACTCTGTTGAACAGCGTTAGTAAATAGGCTAGTTAATACTTATTGAAATAAATTTAGTGGTATAGTCATATGTACGTATATGTGGAACTATAGTTGGGTGCTTCCTCTTATATCTCCCCTCTCATTTAACACAGAATATCCGCTCAGTTCTCAAAAAACACTTTTTGTGAGTTCAGAGTTTGTGACAGTCGTTAATGAGGAAAAGAGGAAAATATTAATATTTAACTGCGACAAATCGTTCAAAATTTTCCAAACTTGTTGAAATTTCACATAATTTTGGACTCAATGGGAAATCTACTAAGATTATTATCTCGAGATGACTGTTGTTCACCACAGAAATATGATGTCTTTCTAGATTTTGAGAGTAAGTGTATTTTATTTTATCAAGTTAAAAGTCAACTAATTATTACTTACTATTCTTGAGAAATATTATCGTCATGATTGAATTATAATTGCTATTGTGCTCATTTTAAATTATATGTACATTACTCTTTGTAGATGCTCAACCAACAGAAGCTGAAAAAGAGGTTTGTCAAAATTCATTTAATTGTTTCTACTTACCCAAAATTATTATATTTAGTGTGACATTTTTAGCAAATGGAGGATATAATTGTCATGCATTTGATGGGGCATCAATTTTCAATAATAGTGTTTATAAGTCTTTAATTTTGTTTATAGCTTTATAGTGAGGCTCAAGTTTGTATCTGGAGGTAAGTATCATTTAAATGAGTAATCAAACTTAATTGATAATTATGATGATGCTTGTATACTTGTATTTTATTGCAGACTACTAATTTTTGTTATTTAATTTAAGGGCTCATCGAATTCTCGACGAATTACAAGATTACAAGGGTGCATCTCAAGAGATACGAAAGGCCATTGGAGGGTACTACTTTTATTTGACAAACTGTCTTTAAAGATTAATACTTGTTTATGTATGCTAGAGAACATACTCATTGATTTAATTTAATATTGTACATAGTGCGGATACCGACAGTGAAAAACAAGCATGGGAAGCCGTCTTGCCATTGGTGTCCAAGTTGAAAGATTTTTATTTGTTTTCAAAAGAATTAGGTAAAAACTCTCATTTACACAAAACGTATGAGTACTTAAGTATATCTTGTTGTGGTGTTATTTATTTTACTTGCTGGTGTACATACTTGAAAATGTAATCAAATGATACCTATAATTGTAATTTAGCCATACTAGTGCCAAAAATTCTTATGGAACTATGTGCTGGACCAAGTAAGTGCTCTTGAATTTAAATATGTTTGAAGTCTATAACATGAATGTTACATTGTTGTTCACTCATGTTTTTTCAAAAACTTTTCCAGTGAATCCAACTCAACATTTGGAGAACCAGCAAGCTCTAGTTAGTGTACCATTACAATTCATGAAACAAAAGTATTTTATTCATAACCTGAAATTTATTTAAAAGTACATGATTTATTATGAAATATTTAGGTTAAACAATTTGCAGAAATTCTGGAATTTACGCTCAAATTTGATGAGTACAAGGTATTATCCAAAGATCTACAAATAATTGACTTTCTATTATTTTAATTTATGTTAAGTACATTCAGTGTTTTCAATACAACATGTTTTTTTTGAAATATCAGATGACAACCCCTGCAATTCAAAATGATTTAAGTTATTACCGTCGAGCATTATCAAGGTAGGATATTTTTAATTTAAAACAGAAATAATTAGGTGGTCGATAATGTTTGTATTACATTGATAAATTAATTAAATTCTACAGACATCGGCTAGATGATTCACCTACTAGTCCAAGTGGAGGTCTTTCGCTTTTGAGTCCATCGGAAGAATTGCCAGCAGTTAGCTCTGAACTTGCCAGCTGTATGGCTTTATTTTATGCGGAACCTACTCCAATGTTACGTGTGTTGAGTGATGCTACATCAAGATTTGTCTCAGAACACAAAGAAGTTGAAGTCCAACAGACAACTGAAACTCTGGGTACCATGGCTCAAGTTTGCCAAAAAATGTTAGAAACACCAGGTATGTATCTGAAGAGTATTTTATCACATTTATCATAAACAAACAAACGTGAAATAATTAGTTTCAAAAATCGTTTGGGTTGAATAAAATTGATAATCACTAATCCATGTTTCTTACGAAAAAATTTCTCAGGATTGATTCAACGTTACCGACGTGAGGAGACGCAGTCATTTGTTTTGAGGGTTATGGTAGGATTGGTAATTCTTTATGATCATGTTCATCCTGTTGGGGCGTTTGTCAAGGCTGCCGACGTTGACGTAAGTACTATTCCTTCTCATGTATCTAATCTACTCGAGCGTACTATCGACAGAAGCTAGAATTTAATGAAACCATCAAATAGGGAAATGTGGGAGTTGTAATTTTTATTAATACAATTATTTCATGTATGGAAGAATGGATTGAACTAACAGTACATTTTTTTGTCCATAGGTTAAGGGGTGTGTCCGGGTTTTAAAAGATCAACCAACGTCCAGATCCGAGAGTCTATTGAATGCTCTGAGGTATCATTATCATTAGATTGTAGATATCATTAAACTTTTATCCCTTTCTTTTTAAATATGTCAAGAGTTTGAACAGTATTTTTTATCTGTGTTGTTGTTTTACCTTTAGATACACAACAAAACACCTGAATGATGAATCAACTCCTAAACAAATTAAAACTCTCTTGGCTGCCTAGGTCAAGCTGTATTTTATACATGTTATAACTTTTTGATGCACCTGAAGGCTTAGCATTATCCTATTTGAACTTAAATCTACTAACTACTGTGACCTACCCACTGTATTTATAAATCTAAGGCTACACACATGGTTGTACATAGTACATAGATATATTTGATACTACGTATAATCATATTATGATTTCACAGTGTACTCTGCTACGTATCCCTTTAATGTCTCTAATGCACTTTGGAAATTGTAAGTCTTTTTTTTTGTTTTTTGTAGTAAGTACTACACAGTTTTTTCACATTTTCTGATAATCAAACAATGTTTGACAAACATTAGGAACGATCCGATGGATCATTTACCACAACCAATAACCTATAAAGATTTATATACCATATAACTGCTTATCGCAGTTTTTTTTATATATTATTACATACACCTATGATACACTAAAAAACCAAAAAGTACACTTTGTATATTAAATAACATTTAATAGTATTAGTAGTAACACTGATCATGATATAATTAAGAATTATCAGCTTTGCAATGCACTTTTGCTTCCAATAACCATTGAAACCATTAATAGTCACAACTCTAGTAGATTTCTTGAGCAGTAGTAATTTCAATTCATATATTATCTTATCTATATTATTATTATACCTTCATCATCAACGTTATAAGTATATATTATTATTATATACTTACAAAATAGAAACAGTATTTCCGAATTTATGTTCTTTTTAATAAGAGTAAGAAAGAACGAAAGAGATGGATTCAATAATAACTATTTTGATTATTAGAATCAGATTATATAATCCAGTCGATCCGAACAAAGTAATATAGTTTACTAAATGAACAAGTACTATACTTTGCATTTTACTCTTATTCCACAATTTGTCCTAAAATGTAAAGCTTTGAGATTATAATATGACATGAGATTAGCAAATTGTAAATCGTACAAAAAAACTGTATACATGGAGCACAAAAAACGAATCATTACTATACGATAACAAATTATTATTATTACCTATATTTAAGTTCTACGTATTTATAAGTTAAATATGTATGACTGAGAAGTAAATATATTAAAGTATCTTTATAGGAATAATTGTATTTGAATTTTTTTTGTAATCTGACTACACTAGTATTATTTCTCTGTTAAAAGTTATTTTGAAAGACCACTCTTTCAAATAATAGCAATGTCAAACTTTGAACAAACAAGTATATAGTAATCTGATTATTATAATCAGTGAAAACTCAAATGTTTTAACAGATCAAGTAATTTGATATAATTAGTTTTTGGGAAAAAATCCTTTTTTGCTCAACTTGCAAATTAATTTAAATATAAGTGGAGTGAAAAGAGTTGTCATTCCCCAATCCCGAATTATGAATTATATATTGTTAAGGAATGTACTGCTTCGAAATTCTGTTTTGTGATTTTTTTTGTACAGTATACTTTTATTTAAGTTGAATATTTCTGATATATTTGATATTTATCAAATCACTTGACGATGCCCCTCTTGCTTTTAAGTTAACATGAATGATATGTGGATATTAATTTTTTTTATTATAAAATTTGATTCTTTGTGACAAATCATATTGTAATGTAATTTAACACCTTTCCTCTTCTAGAGTTATACTTAAAGTCATTAGATATTAATTTGAGTCATTTACTAGTAATACGAGCAATTTAAACTCAACGACTATACTGAGCTTCAAAATCCCGCATATCAATATTTTCTTTGGTTATAAATATAAACTCTGTTTAATTATACAGTGGTAAATGATGTACTTACCACTGCTATTTAATAAATGTAGAATCTACATTGTAGATGCTACACAAGGGGTATTTATACTGTATAAATTATACAGTAATTTGTATAATTAAAATAATTAATGACGCTCAATGATCAGTGATTGACAAAGGATTTTGTTGTTGTGCCGTGAGTCACAAAGACTCTCTCTCTCTTGTACATGTTATTGTCACAGTCTTCTTTTTGAGAAAGTAGAGATTATTTTGAAAAAAGAAAATAATAAATTATTATTATTCAATTAATGATAGAATTACATCTCAACAATTAATGCTCGTTAGTACCAAAACATCGCTTTCTTCAGTCTGTGTTTACATACAAGATGCAAGATGCTGTACATAAATAATATATGCAGTAGTAAAGTTTATGACAGGAATTTATTGTTGGTTTCCTCAGATGACAAAGATTGTATGTAAAATAATTGATAATGATCGTAAAAATACTGAAAAATGAAGAGAGTAAATTAATGATAGATGAGGTTGGATGTATACTATGAAAGGGAGTGTATTTAGTCTGAAGAAAATAACGTCTAGCCCAGTTGTACATTACATACATACCTGATGATTGCTACAAAAGGGACACTCCACCGTACGCCAATTAATGTGATTCAACAATAATTCCATGGACATGTATAATATATTATAAATTAAAACTTATAATTATACAATAATACCTGTGGAAATATATTATATGTATCAGTGATGGTGTGACGTGCAGAGAGAGCAAGAATTTTAGTCAATATTGTATGACAGTGTAAGTAAAAACTACGAACCAATAGTAAAATGTTCACGTTGTAATCTATAATTTCTTCTAACCATAATAAATAATAATATAACTTTGTTGTATAATATTAAACATAAAACATATATTATGTACTTTCAACGGATGTATATTATAAAAAGAGTATTACAGCTGTTTCCCCACCCTTTGAAGAAAATCTACTACTACCTACTGACAATGTGCATTTTGTGAATAATTATGTGGGAGAGAGACGATGTTTCAATTTGTAATTGAATATAGTAACGTCACTAATATGCAAGGCATGGACAGAAATTTTTTCAGTATAGTGAATAACCAATAAAATGAATAAAAATATACTTAGGTACAAATTAAAGAAGACTTGTTCTGAATGCTTGCTTTTTTCTATAAAAAAAATATGCATCATCATTTTTGAGAGTTCATAGTATTTTCAATTTTTTCTTTTTTCAAAATAAATGAACAATAAAACTTTTTTGAGTACTTTTTAGTACAGTTAGATGCATAAGGTGATTTTTAAATTTTATAGATCTATAGCTGTTCTTTCTCTACTTGCATTTCCGATTGTTGTGGTGGCTTAAATATATTATCTCGATAATATTTTAACTCATTTATACTATCCTCAATATCCGCCATACATCGATGTTCATACCGTTTTTGTTGACAAACTTGAGTATAGTCCGTAGGGTACCATCGACGAACAATTTCTTTGATGGTGCTCACATCAACATTTCGATAATGAAAATGTGCATGAAATTTCGGCATGTATTTTGCAAGAAAGGCTCTATCTAAAAATATTGAGTTCCCTGCGAGCGGACAAGCACCTGTAATTTATTTAATATCAATTAGATAAAGAGTTTCTGTATATTTGGTTGTACATGTATTTATGAATTATAATATAAACAATATTTGTCAACTAGCATTTAACTGACCTGCATTTGTGTGAAGTTTGACAAATTTTAAGAGCATTTCTTCCGCGTCCTGAACGGTAATTTTACTCTCCAGACAACCCTTCGTCAATCCACTCTAAAACAGTAATCAAATCATTTTAATTTTAGCTTGTGTAAATATTTATACATTCCATTTAATAAAGTATCACATCTAAGCACCTGCCCATGATGTTGGACACACCAAGTGTCCATGGCGTTCAAAATACGTTCATCGGTCTTGATAATAATTGAAGGAAGACGGGCTATTATGTCTACATTTGGACCCGTAATGATACATGCAACTTCCATTAAAGTTTCTGTAGCAAGATCAAGTCCAGACATCTGTTTTAAAACAAAGAAATGAATTACATATTAGTATATATTAGATCACAAAGAAGTTGCTTAAACCATTGTATAAGGAACAATGATGATATTAAGTGCAAAAAAGTAAAAAACCGTTTTACCTCACAGTCTATCCAAATTAGATTATCATCGGCTGCCATTTTCCTTGGTTGTTTATCTTCAGTCAAAACACTATTGGAAGGACCCACAGATGATGGTCTCTTTAAGTATGGAGGTGGATTTACAGGTCTGTGATAATAATTTACTAATGATTTTCTATTGCGACAAAAATTAAAATCTGAATCTAAACATCTCAACGACGAGAAAGCACGTGCACTCTGTTGAAGGACTAGACTAGTTTTATTGTTAAAACAAGTTAACAAGTTTTTTGCAACAAAAGGAAGAGCGTGGTCTCTCACATGGAACAACAATGTTGGACTAAATCTCATCTTCAAAAACCCAACAAGGTCTTAAGCCTTTGAAAGAAAAAAATCCAAAAACCGGCAAAAAACTAACGGCATCCTTGAATTTTCCTTGCTCGGTGGAGAATTTGTGCAAAAAAACGTAGGGACTTGCATTGTTTTGTTCGTTTGCAAAAGTACTCCCTGATACGGTATCAGGGAGTACTTTTGTCACTTTTAAGACTCAGAGTGAGAATTTAGCTTATCTATTCAATTTACTGTGGACTAAAAAACATGGACAAGTAATCTTTTTATTAGAAAAGAAAGACGCTTTATGATGCTGCCAATCAAATGAAACGGTCAGAGTCAGTGTCTTAGCAAAATTAGAAGTTCCTTCATTTAGGCATTCTTATGACAGAACAAGTCCAATTCCACCTCCTAATCCTAGAATCAGTCCTTAGATTCCTAATGGCTTAGGTCAAGATGAGGTCAAGAGAATAAACATTTACATTATTCAATCATTTTCAGTACTTTTGGGGGCACTGGAAAAAAAATTGGGGAAGCGGAGGCCATGTGTATAGCTCAAAGTAATTTATTGTCAACCATACAAATGAGTACAGTTCGAGTATTGACATCTCAACTATATAATATTAAATAAGTGCCATTTGTATTATAATCTTAATTAATTACAAATGGGTTAAAAAATTTAATTCATTTTTGTATGTATTACACTCAACTGAACATTATTATACATTCACTATCATTAATTATTAAAAAAGTAGTTTTCACTAAGTAAATTAATAACAGAAACAAGCAAGTTATAAGAACATATAGTTTCATCTAAACTCAACAACATCATAATACCTACACACACACACAATTAAATCGTCTACAAGATAAATATAAATGATAATTTTAAAATTTAGGAAGATTTCAAGCCACAATTTCTTTCCCAAGGGAGAATGAGACGCGTTTCAAAGAGTCGGGCTTTAAAAACAATTTTTTGAAATTGTTTGACAAAATTGGCCACAATGACAAAGATTGCAAAATATTGAATCCATGCCTAAAATAAAAAAATACATGTACATAAATATTAGTGTTTCATCACAATAAAGTAATAATAACCTAATTGTTGATGTACAACCATAAATAATAATTAGCATGTAAATAAAATTACCCATTTCATGGAATTCCAAAATCCAGCCCAACATTCGTAGGACTGTTCAGGGTAGAAAATTCTGGCTTTTAAAGTAAATTCATCTTCTCTCAAATCTCCATCCATCATCCAAAGCTCATATTTATTTTTCAAAATTGTGCTTACTAAAAAATAAAACATTCAAATATATCTTACTTATAATGTTCATTTATAGAATATTTTATAGAAGTTTTTGGTACCATTTCTCTCAGCATAGTCTTGAATAATTGTTTGTAAATTGTAGTCTTTGATGGTCGTGCTATTACGTGGAATGACTTGATAGTTGAATCGAGTATCACGCATCCGATTCCACAGAGGCTGTTTTTGGACAAGAGACAAATCAGCCGTCACATCAAAACGATTGGACACTTTCCCCGTTTGATAACTACCATAAGCCATTGACTCCATGTGAAAGGTGACATGTTTCTGCAGACACATTTCATTCAATTTAATTTAATTGTAGATAAAACTAATTGACAAAAATAACGGCACTTACAAAGAGTCGATAGTCAAAAAGAAACATGAAATGAACTCCGTCAACTTTCTCTCCATATAGCAAAGGCATCCGGATCTCAATCTCCAAGAATTCAAAAACTCCATCCATATTCACATCCCCTTCCCTCGACTAAAAATTAAATTTCAATTTTATTTAAATTCCCAGAAAAGCTTTCATTTCATTCAAAACAATACGAAGAAAGTTATACTTTCTCCAAATGATTATGTATTTGTCTGTGTATTGAGTACCATGATAAATGGAGATAATTGTTGATTGAGCATTTTATTTAATCCAGGTAAAGTTGACCAAACTAGGGTCCCACTGGTGTCATCCTTTGATTTTGTCTCTAAAATGACAAGAGTTTCATACTTGAATTGAACAATGGGTTGCTCTCTCACAGTCTCCAATCTTGTCCAAAATCCTGTCATTAAATAATTAACTTCATTTAATATTACAAAGTTACATAAAAATTAATATTTAATTAATATTACCTTGTGTTCGATATCCAATTATGTAAGGAGCCACCACGATGGTGGTGACGACAATGAAATTAAATAAAGTTGCTTTAGAACAAAAATTGGAGACATACTGAACAACTGCTGCCTCCGAGTAGCAAGTAAATATTGACATCCTTCCATTAATTAATTAATTAAACCACAATTTTGATGAATCCATCACATGGCCATGGACATCAAGAGGGGCCAAAAGACTGTCTTGTCAAATAAAATTGCCGTTTGTTTATTCCGATCCTTTGTTTGTACTCGAGTTGCCATCGTGACGTGAACCAAGGGGAGTTTGGAGACCAAATTATGAGGGTTGAGGGTAACTTGTTACCAATGCAGCTGCCGGAAGTTGTGCCATGTAGAGTATGAGGCCTAATATGAAATAATAATATAATATTATAATATAACTAATAAATTTAGTTAAGAAACGAACAAAGAATAAAAAAGAAAAATCGCTTTATTTCCATTTTTATACTTGTAGTTGTATTGTTGTAAATATTTACTATGTAAACTACGGTTGCAAAAAACTAACTCTTCTGCAACTTGCTACTTAATCCGGTATAAATTGAATTGACACAGTGTAAAAATCTCTCATTTTCCCTATTCTTTTACATATTAAATATAACTCATCTAAACTATAGTTCAAATTTTTATGTCGATAAGTTCCCTACTTTTATCAAAGATTTATTTTCAATTTTAAAAAGTATTTAGTACTTATAATGATCGCTTCAAGAATTAAAAATCATACCATTAAAATATGGGTCATTAAAATACATTAAATACTTTCTACGTTACAGAAAATAATAAATATTACTTAGAATTTTTCTTGTTCTTTTTTTGGTATTCAAGTTTAAATTGTAAGACATAAATAATTAATAATGGACAATACCAAACCAGATTCAAGACTATAATAATCAACTATTTCCATTTAAAATAGTAAAATGCTTCAAAGGTTTCATATTTTCTACTGTACCATAAATTACATTTTTTTTGTTTTGAGTACTATCATTTTCTTTTACAATAACAGGTCATGGGAATAAATTAAAGTAAAATATAGAACACAGTTTAAGAATGAAAAGAGTTTTCGTAAGTTTAAGAATTATTTTTTAAAATCAAGTCTACTACATTATACCTACCTAATTATCTGTCTATCAATTAAGTTATAATACCTACAATATTTATGTAAGTATCAAAATTTATTAAGTTACAATACATCTAACCATAGTTTTAAAAGTCTTAAAAATTATATGACCTCCTGTTCCCTAACATATATTATTTTAGGATTTTAGTAAATAGACGGATAAAAAAACTTTCAGCATACTTTAGTACTCATACTTTTATGTTTTACAAAGTCAGACCTATATAAATTTATATATTTATACCTAAGTAATTATGGATATTTACATATTTACAAAAATTAAAAATCCACCAATTTTCTTGATCTTGGAAGACCACATAGAAAAAAAATCTGTTTCATCTTATTTAGTATGTACTTAAAACCTAATTTAATTTAACTATAAAATATTTTGTACGACATAATTATACGTTATAGAACCTCTCCAAAATACAAATATTTCCATTATCACTACTTATGTACTGACATATCAAAAAATTCTAAGATTCCTCCTGTAATTTCCAAATGGTGCACACAGATTACATTCAAAATAAATACAGAGTAAAAATACTGTCCGTAACTAATACCTCATTATTATTTTTTTTTGTTTTGCAAAATATTATTTATATTTTTTTCTATCTACAGTTCATAGTCATTATAACATTTTATAAGTAAAATCAGAGTCACAAATCATCAAGTATTTACGAAAAAAAGATATATAACACTGACGACGATGACCATGATGAGTTAAGTACCTAGCCGAGTGGTATATAATTTATAATGTAATATATTTTTAATTAATTCTGCTTAAATAGATTTCTTTCCTGTTTAAGTTGTCATTGGTTCTTCATTGGTAGAACTCGGAGTTGAGACAGATCTTGAGGTTGAGGCTGAAGTTGATGCAGGCAAATTTGACGTCGATTGCATTGTATCAGCTGACAGTGGTAGCTCCGAATTTCCTGGAGACTCTTCAGGGGGTGTCTTTTCTTGTGGTGAATCACCTCCAGTACTTTTTGTCTCGTCACCAATTCCCAATTTGGGCGTTGTTGTGGGGAGAGTGGAAGGTAATTCAGGAACTTCTGGGGGTGGTACAGGCGATGTAAATAAATGCTTCACTTCATTCCAAAATTCTGTCCCACCCTTGAATTCTGGTACCCATGATGAGACGGTTTGCTATAAAAGAGATTTAAATTTTAATAAGAAATTAACTGAAGTTCTAAATACATTAGAATTTAAGTTAAAAACAACGAGTCTTACCTTTAGTTTCTCAAATCGACCACTTAAAAGATCATTTATATCCACAAGAGATTTTCTTTCTTTGTAAAAGTTTAAAATTGAGCCCTGCATGAAACAACACAGTCATTATTTGTCGTCCAGAAAAAAAATTCTTTATTAATTATTTTCTACTATTAGGTAAAATCAATTCCATAAATTCTTGTGTACCATTTGAATGAGCATCTTCTTTGTGTCGAAATTAGTTGAGGAAATTTCATGGGCTAAGTGCATCGGTCTGCCCAATTCCATCGGACGGTTCTTTTAAAAACAAAGATAAAGGAGGTTACCAGTTTTCCAAAATTAATAAATTGTACAAATGTAACTAGAAAATAAAAAATATCTTCTGCTTACTTCCGGTGGTGGCATGACCCAAAATAGTTGTACTTTAGACTTTTTAAGTCCCTCCTGGTTCGTGTAACAAACTGGGGCTATTAAAAGTCAAGAAATTTGTTGAATTTTAATACATTTAAAAATAATTCATCTTGAATAGATAGCAGATAAAAAAGACAAGTTGATTGGACTTACAAATTATAAGTCCAATACACGGAATGTATGATGATTCGGATGCACCCTTCATAATTACCTAGAAAACAGGAGATAGTAGAGAATTAGGTATTTCACTGGGAATCACGAAATACCTAACTCTCTAGTATTAGTGGAATTTCCAGGACACATGTCCTGGAAATATTATTAATTTTATAGGAGCAAGTGGAAATTTTGTAGACACCCTTGGCGGGGAAATTCATCATTCACTAATATTGTATTTTCAACAATCATAGTCATCATAATTATATTTATAGTCCTATTTCTAGTTCATGAATTTTTATACACATTGTTTAGTGTATTATTACTGAGTCGTTAATATTTTATATATTAATACCTAACAAAATAAACAAAATAAAGTAGTAAAAATAAATTATGAAAAAAATGTATAAATAAAAAACTATGTTATTATTACTTGGTAATCAAGTTGGCGAGTGATGTCATCCTTTGAGGGTTCCGCAGGGGCCTTGGGATGAGAGTGGTACCAGCCTTCAAATGAAAATTTAAATTAAAAGTTTAATTTCAATTACTTCATCAAACTTATCGAGATCATTTATCCAGAACAAAGTTATACAAGTTACGTACCAACTACTTCGTGTCCAAGTCGTTGAATTTCAAGTGCAATACGATTTCTCTCATTATCGCAGTCAATTGAGCCAGAGTATGGCAATAGGATTCGGCACGGATGAACCACTTCCAATTTTAAAACTGAAATTTTTAATTACAATTAATAATTCTTTATTTGATTTCTCATTGAAAAAATTAAAAGGGTTTACAAAATCAATAGGACAAAATAACTTACTATTTTGATCTCCATTCCACTGTCCTGAAATGTAGCCAACCGCTTCAGTATTTGTGAGGTCTAAAATTTAAAACATTTAAATTTACTTTTGCCATTATGACACTGAAACAGTAGACATAATGTTAACATTTATATTAAGAAGACTTACTACAATGAAAATCTGCCAATGCAAGGGCCTCAACAGATATTTTAACATGGAAAGGTTGTAATCTATCCATCTCTTTAAATTGAGAGCAGGAAACAAAAACCTGAGATTAAATTAAAAAAATATATTAGCATTGATTTTAATTTTTGTAAATTATTATGAAATTCTATTTTGAAGAAATAATTACTTTAGAGCCAGACAAAATTGCAGACTGATACATTGGCGAACTTTCTGTATGATGATCCGGTGATACATTGCACATGTAAAAAAATAATAAAATAGAAAAAAATCAATATTTGCTATATAAAAATAAAATATTATTGTATGAAACAGGACTAAAAGCCTTGTCTACAACATGGTCATTCATGAACTAACCAAAATGCTCTCCAAATTTTAGAGTACAATGCGGAGCTCCTTCATCGTCAGAGTCATCAGAAGATGAAGTTGTACCGTTGGATAAATTGCGAATGTCAATAGAACCCTCTCTCACTCGCTTAAACCAAACCGTCTTGTAGTAGTCCAATTTTAAGCCTGCAATAAAATAGACGAAACAATTGTAATTAAATTTAATTAATAAATTAATAAGCAAAATGAATACGAGAACAATTTTTGTGAAAACTTACTTCGATATTTAATGGAGGCCCAGCCACAACCAGATTTTCGAAGAATCTTTTCTGGATTTATTATCTGTTTACATGCAATGGCCCATGCAGATGGTGACGTGAATGTTTGTGATGTTTCTTGAGACTTAATTTGGCCATTTTCTAAGGAATAGAAATCATCATTTTAAATATTAAATGAATATTGTACATTTTAAGCATATTTAAATGGCAGATTCATACAAAATTCTTTTAAAAAGTAATTTTCTTACCTAAGAGATCTCCAACAAATTTTTGTCCCTATATTGTAGATTGAGGAAAAAAAATAAAACCTTTGATAAGACAACTAATAGTACAAAAATACCTATAAATTATTTAATAGACTTTAAAATGTTACAAAGTGTTGAAAATTTAAAAATTATAATTACGTGATATTCGAGACTCATGGTTCCTTCTCCAGGTTTGAGAATTCCAGCAGCAAGGAGCATTTGTAATGTGACATTTCTTTTTGACAGGGATGGTAAATTCGAAAAATATATTGCCGGACCATTTGTAGTTGTTGCACTCACAGCATTAGCTGATTTACTACTTCCGGTCTCTGTTTTGTCACTTTTATCTCCATCCCCATCCACTTCATTCTACAATCATGAGAAAAAAACCAAATAAATATGATTTAAACGGTGATGAATTTGAGAAAAGGAGTTGAGTGTATTTAAATGACAATTAATTCACAATTCATCACTTACCGAAGCAATTTGATCTGAATCAGAAGCAGGAGGAATTGTCGGTGAATGATAATCACCATTTTCTGATTTAAAGTTGCGATATTCTGGGGCATCAACTTCCATTTTTACATCAACATTATTATTTTCTACCGCTGAATGATTCTCGTCCATTGTCGTAAATTTATTTAATAATTACGTCAACTATTAAACGTGCCTCCAGTAAATTTCCCAATATATTATATTGAGAATAAACACATTAAATGTATTCTATTAAATCACGTCAACATAATGAATTTCTGACCCAATAAAAAGTGGAAAAACAGTGACAATTAAAATGACAAATGTAAAGTTTGTAGGGTCTTTGCCAAAATCCAATTTTTCATCCTACCCATCTTCCGTTAATTGAAATAGTAACGCACGACTAGAAGTAAAATTGGGTAGGAGAAATAGTGCTCTTTCACATAGACTTTGACACAATCACAAATTTTGATAACTTGACTGTTAACTAATATAATTTTTAACTTTAACTATTATTCGGAAAAAAAATTCGGAAATTACCGCCGGCTTTTCAGATGCCCTTGACAAGTTGACGAAAATCATAGCAAAATGCTACGATTTTCAACGTGCCCCACAAAAAGGCTTTGTTCATTTTCTTAACTGGAGATTGAGGAGCCAGACAAACACGGTTTTTTATTTATCTATTACCCGTCCAGTCATTCTAGTCCCTACATTAATCATCATTTACTACATGAATCCCCCATTGTAACCCGCATAATTTTATGTGCCGGGTAGTTTTCTCTATTAAAACCAAGTGAAAGTGTAGGAATCAAGTAAAAAAAGGTTGAATAAAACAAAACTGTTAAGTATTTATCATTTATTTATTGAATACAAGTTTTTTTCATGATCAATTACATAAATAGCACCATGTTTGGATGGTTCTCAATATCATCATTCGAAATATTAAAGGACTCTGGAATAATAAATCGTTATATAAAGTCAATTAAACTAAATATGATACACGAAACGATCCATATAAATATTCTGGAGTGAATATTTCTCCTCAAGTTGTTAAAAATGTTAGTCTAAAATTAAGTTACAATATATTTTATTTTAATTTTAAGGGGTACAGTGTACAATAAGTATTATTTATTTATAGATAAGTAATAAATGCGTTGAATTTAATGTTTTAAATGTTCAAGGAAAATCAAATTCTAATGGGTCCACTTCTGATATAGAAGCACTACTCACAGTGCTAGAGGTACTGGCGTTACTGTCATCCAATGCTTTTTCAAGGGCCCTGTCAAATTCACAAAAAAATACAATTTTAATTTTATACTTCCATGGGTACACAATAGTACACATATTATTGTACATTTTCTCACACAAAACAGTTCTAGAAACTGTTTAACTAATCAAATGTAAATACACGAGTACTTGAGTCAAGGTCATAAACATGGAAAGGTCCCTTTCACATTTACAGAGTCGTATGGTACAAATAATTAATTTTAATGTTGAAAAAGTTTTAAAATGGGTCTAACCTGTTGCTATTAGTACAATAGCTGTCATTGTTATCGGCATCATGTTCAATGTCCATTTCGCTGGTTGTAGAGCAGGTAGAGTGAGACCTTAATAAATAATGGGGGAGAGACGCACATTTTCTCAATCCTGGTTTAGTATCATCTGCAAGCCTTTTCTCAATCTCATCAGTTGATAAATCGCTCTACATTAAAAATATTTTATTAACTTCACTTATAGTTCCTAGTTAGTAAATTTCTGTAAATTATTTAATGTACACACCTGGAGAAATAAATGAAGTGCAGCATCAGACAGCAACTCGTCAGATCTCATTGTCCTACAAAATTAAGAGAAGATAAATAAATAGAAAAATTAAATTAGTTCATTGAGTATACTCAATTAGTTATAACTAATAATATCTCTGCAGATTATTTAAAAATAATAATGCATATGTACCTTTGTAAAAATTTTCCCAGTCCTGATCTCCGCTCTTCAATCACTTTAGTGTCAAATTTGGTGACATGAACAAAACGACGAGGAGGAAGTGGAGGAACCATTCTAAGGAAATGAATTAAATTACAGAAATTACAGAATGATTCAAATGAAATGAGTCATTACAAAAATAATATTACACGTGTTGATAGTGAACTTGACAAAATTAAATGGCATTTGCCATTTAATTTCAAAGACATTTCATAATCCATTCAAAACTAAGTGAATCGACCTCCGTAATATGAGGAAAAGCAAAAGACAAGGCAGTCTCTAATGTACTTAAATATGTTCTTAAACTACTTTATAAAAATGTCACTCACTTGTTGGGATGATGATGTTTAAGTTTAGCCTTTAACCAGCAAAACTCTGAATACCGTCGTCTCACTAAATTAACACAAATAATTAAACCTCTTGATTAAATCTTACCCATAATTAGATACTTTATACATAGCTATTGTTATTAATAAGTAGAATAATTAATTAAATACCTTCTGAGAAAGGAACAGAAAAAGCCCAATGGTTTGTCTACGGGTCATAAAAATAAGACAAATAAATAACTTGAATTTGTCATAATAATAATTAAAGTATTTAGGTGAAGGATGTCATGTTGATGACTTTAATTCATAGCAAAAAAAAATGGAAAAAAGAGAAGCATCGATAAATCAAGACACATTTCAGCTTTACATTTGCAGTAGAGAACCGCAATGAATGATGCTGATGAGTGACCCAATCCATTGAATGTCATATTGCTCAACGTTCAACGTATTCAGTCTCATAAAAATTATTATCACTCAATTTGCAGAAAACAAACTATCATGTAAACAAAATATTTATCAGTGTACACATTTAAAAAATCGAGTACTCTTTATTTCAATCAAGTTTCAAGAAAATGGAAAAGAATGAATGAGAGAGAGAGAGATGAGAGATGAACATTAATCATCAAAAAGTACCTCAATACGGACAAGATATGAGGTAAAGGAGCTACTCCAAGCAAAATTTTCCTTTGTGGTCACTGTAATCGGTTCAACAAGTTCAACTTTGATGAAGCGCTGGAAAACATACACCAAAAAATAATTGTTACAATGTGCGTCATGTACTTTATTATAGTCAACCTTATTTAGAATTATTTGCGTACTCGATAGCCTCTATCTTGTTTGGATAAAATATTAAACTAGGGCCAAGTACTCACAATGTTATCACTACTCAATTATTTGCGGAATCTTTTCCTTGTAAATTTCCGCTTTCATTTTACTGAATCACAACAATATTTACCTGTGATGTAGTTTTGAATGGACAAAAATATGCATTCGAAGAATGGTTATTTCTTAACGGCTAATAAGGCTTAGTCTCTTTCTTATACCCAAGTAAAACGACTTTCCAAATATACTGGACAATACAGGTTCCATAATCTACTTATGTAAATCCAAAAATGTTTATCTCAAGTTGAAAATCTCTACCCAACAAAAATGAACACATGTAAATTCTAATTAAATTTAAGTAATACTTAACATAAAAAGTTAATAAACTTGAAAATGGTCCAATCAAATTCTCCTCTTGCGTCATTGTTCTCTTATTGGTATATTTTCCATTCATTCACATGTAAAATAATATCGTTTTAAATACTATATTGTATTGTTCTGAATCATCAGCCACTTGAAATATGCCAACATTTTGACACTCAAAATCATAATATTTATTAATAATACTAAATATTTACAGTCAGTATGTTAGAAAAATTCTAACAGTAGAAAATGTGGAACTGGCAAATATTTTAAAAAAATCAAATTCCATAATTTTAAATCTGACTTATCTAATAATTATTGATTGATTGACTGAGCCTTATTTAATAAAAATTAATTAAATAATTGACAAAAATCAGTTTTCTTACCTTCATTTTACTATCCCGAATTTCTAGGGCCATTTTTTCAGTCTTGTCTTAAAATTGGTAAAAGTTTTTAGTGTTAAAACAAGGGAAACTTGACACACAAATAATTGACTGGAGAGCTGAATAAAAAATTTGAGATCGTTGATTAGGTAAAGTGTACACTTAAATGAATGAATGAGAGAGAGTATGGTCACAAACCCCTCACTGTGACACTTGAGAGAGCACTAAATTTGAACAATTAAAATTAATTAGTTGTGATGAAATAATGAGAAGAGATTTGTCTAAAATTGTTGGTCTTTTCATGTACAAAAAGGCAACATGTGCCACACTTAAATGGAGAGAAATAAAGACACGACGGAGTCTGGATGGGACATAAAACTGAACTGAATGGAGACAGGGACAAGGATAGTTAAGTCGACCAAAGAAGAAAAAAAATGGTCCGATGGTGTCGAATCCTTTTTGAGTTAAAACTGCGTATTAATCCTCTCCCCTACACTGACGATGAGACACATGGGGCACT
This sequence comes from Arrhopalites spinosus, assembly GCA_034700945.1. Taxonomy (NCBI): domain Eukaryota; kingdom Metazoa; phylum Arthropoda; class Collembola; order Symphypleona; family Arrhopalitidae; genus Arrhopalites; species Arrhopalites spinosus. The sequence goes on from JAQIVZ010000010.1 coordinate 94,458, forward strand.
AGTCTTGTAAGTTGTACTCGTGTAATTTTTCTTGTTTCCTCATCAGACTCATGGATGGAGGACATTAGACTGACAAAATCTAGAAATGGTAATGGGACTTCCAATATTTTTCTGTCTCTCTTAAATTAAATAGCGATTTCTCAAGACTGACAAGACTAAACTTTTTTGATATAATCATTAAATAAATATTGAACAAAGGTTGAAATTAGACTCTCCATGAAATAAAATATAGACTTTATCATTTCAGTATTTACCTATAGTTTAATTTAACATTATATTCCATTTAAAAATAATACTTAAACTATATTTAAGTATCAATATAGGATCTGTTTCATAACAAGTCACACAAAAACTATCAACTTTACATCAATTGGCAAGTATATTTAAGCGAAAGTGAGCTCAACATTATTTAATAGACATTATAATGATCCCATTCACAAATTAATAGCAATTTACATTCTTCTTTGTCTCAAATTACTAAAAACGTACACAATAGTACAAACGAGACGAGTAGTACAGATAAGAGGGAGATATTGACATTGGGAAGTTAGCTATATTAAATATAATGGGGAAAAAACCCAGTAAACAATTTAGTTGGAGCGAATGGGTCATGCAAACATTTAATATTTTAGCATATGGCTAATAAATGCAGGTGGTGTCGGTGTCAGAGAGATTGCAAAAATTCAAGGGCATTCCATTTTCATGACGTTCACTATCTGTGTCTTGATTTTAAAGCAGAAGGCAGAAGGATAATTGAATGTTGTACATTATTTTATTTTTATTGTACAATAAATTTAATTATTAAATTTATTTTTTTTGTCCTTTTTTTATATCAGCAAACTGAATTCTGGACGACGACATAAAAGTTAATCCCTAAAAGTTTCTAATAGCTGGTTGCTTAATGTAAACAATAATATTAACGCCAATATAATGTACTTTATCTTGACTTGTGTCTCCCTTTTTTATTTACTTTTTCATTTCAAGGAGCAAAAAAATAAAGTTCATTCTGTCATTGGCATTCTCAATGGAAATTTTGGGGTCATAAAGAATAGGAAAAAACGAGCAAGAAATAAATAGGAGACAGGAGAAATTATCTTTGAGGGATGGAAAATCCTCGTCTATAATGCACAACACATTTTATTTATGTTAAAATGAGTTGTCAACTTGTTTCTATGAATTCAAAACAATATAAGGAAAAAAAACATTTAGCTAAATTGCTTCATCATCTTTTCTTCTCTCTCATCTTTACGCTGGCAAAGTGACTTGAATCAAATACATTCGGAGAAGATGGTGATGCAGTTTTTTTTGGAGGGATGAAAATATAGATACATAAAGTGATTTTTTGAGTGTAGTTTGTTCAGAGCTAACCAACAAGGATTTAACCGAGTATTTATCAATTACATTAGGATTAATACGAGTTTAATTAGCAACTTGTCTGGCGCCAACTTGGGGTCAGTGAGAGTCAACATGAGATATCTGTACAGAGTACAAGAGAGAAAAAAACCCTTTGGCGAATTAAGTTTGTAATTTTTATGCATATTACACTCATTTAATGGAACTTAGAAACTATACTTGTGATTACATATTTAATATACATTTATAGTAGCACTAGACCATTAAATTATATTACGATCAATTTTTTCAAAAAAATGGGAATCCATTCTCACTCTGACTGTTGACTGTCGTCTTGAAATTTTGTGTTCTCTCTCTCTCTCTCTCTCATAATATTTCTAGTCAAATCTGGATTCTTTGTGGCTCTTTAAATTCACTTGAAGACATTCAATGAGTGAATACATTTCAATTTATCTAGTGACTTTTCATTCACATTAAATATTTACTCTCCTTCTCCTCCTCCAATTTGGCTCTTCTTTTTCCCTCCCCTGACAATAATTATAATTTATTAAGTTAATCTTTTTTTCAATTTTTTACGCTTAAAAAATGAGAGCTTGAGTTTAAGTTTCATATTAAATTAGTTTTATAGGGTCATCCAGGATCTTTTAGTTTTAATTAAATTTGGATATAAAATTTATTATTTTGAGTTGAAGAAAAAAGTTCAAAAGTTTTTTGGACTTTTGTAAAAAAATGACCCTTGTAAAAAATTCCACAAACGTAGTTAATAGTAAAAGATGTACCATTTAACATGCAAAAAAAAGTTGCCGTCTTTCACCTTTGTTAACTCGTAATGTATTATACCATGTACTTGTACAGTATACGCCAGACCATTTACATGACTGTTGAATGGAAGATAAGAGAGAGAGAGATAATGGAAAATGAGACTCATAAATTTGGAAGATTGTCATGCAAATCATTGATTCGAGACGAAACATGACAAGACATGTAGAGGTGTAGACAGAAGACCTTTCAAATGCCGGTGTTATTCAGTGCAATGTCAACGAGAAAATTGTGTACAAGTCAATTGGAAACTTGTGGTCTATATGGCCACTTACTTGCCATGAATTTGGCCTACATAATAAAATAACTACCTACTTATATATAATTACTAATAAGGTACATAGACATTTTACTAATTCTACTATTTAACTACAGTTAAAAAAATTGATAAAATTGACGGATCTAGTTTTCCATGTAAGTGACAGTGACCAGTAATGTGTGTAGAATTTCACATTTAAATAAAAAGTTAATTAATTTATCATCAAGGAGTGATGAGGATCAAGTATTAATATGATATTCTTGATAGCTTTATATTTATTGTAATTAGTTGTAATTAAGAGACTACGGCACAATGCCCTTGATTCTTTTTTTCTTGTGTTGACCATGTCTAAGACTTTATAAATTTTATTCTGAAAGGTACAGAGACTCTTACTTCGTTAGTCAACTAACTTAATTTAAGAATTCCTCCTTCTCAATTTGGTTTAATATAAAACAAGTTGGTTGGTGTTGGTGGGTTTAACAAGTAAAAAATGATGCTAATAAGTTTGTACAACTTTTGGGGTACTGGAGGAGATCATGTCAATTAATGTTGATCCCCCAATATGAATTTCAAGCTAAACTTTACGTCACCATTCTTGAGAGATTGTAATGGAGTCTACATAAAAAGGAAATGGGGAAAAAATGTATCAAACTTTGGTCTATATTTTGCAGTTCCTGCATATTCTCTCTGTATATTGTACACAGTATGGTAGTTGAAATGTGTACAAAAAGTCAGAAATTTCTTGGTTTTATCCATGATTGAGATGAACGTATCATGGAAACCTTGGACTTTGATCTCTCTCTCTCTCTCTCTCTCTCTGTGGTTGAGGTCTGTCAATTTGAGTTTGTAGAGGAGTAAGTACATATTAAATCAACTGAGGAAATGGTTCAAAAGTTGTGAAGCTACACAATTTACAAAGCATTTTGTCTCTTGTACATGGAGAGTTTAAAAAAATCATAATATTTGTCATTAAAGTATGGAAATCTCTGGTTCAAACACAATTTTTCATCCATTTTATCTTTTCAAAGTTAACTCTCTTATTTATTTTATACACATTCATTTTTTTCTCTTCTACAAGTAAGGAACTGGATAATAATTATTTTTCATCTTGATCATTTTTTGGCTCATCTTGGGTTTGTGGCCATCATGGAAATATTTGACAGCCGGCAAACTCAGAGTCTCAGACTCAGAAATGAACGGAATGAACCCAACTCTGCATAAATACGGAAAAGTTTTCCCTTAGTTTTTCTAATCATGCTAATTCTCATGATTTTGGAACTGAGTTCATATTGAAAATGATATTACAGTTATATCATTCTTGAAATAGAGAAAAAAAATCTTTTTTTTTACTGTTGGAGATTAAGACTGGAGATAATAAATTGAATGGTTAAGAAACATTTCAACTGGTCCAGGCAATTAAAGAATGACATTAAGATAAATGTAATTTTTACATGTTAGTCAATGTTACAGAGCCATTACGCGTGCTGTAATTTATTTATATTTATGATGTGACATACATTTCAGTTCAAATGCATCATGGAATTTGACTCCAAATAATAATAGCTACAATTTTGTGATTCATTATTAGTTAGTCGAAGCATTTTTTTAATTTTATTTTATGCAATTTAAGAATTCAAACAAATTAAATTACTCGGCATTTATTTATTTTTTGTCATTTTGGTATTTATTTTACAATGTAATTGGATATGAAAATGTAAATTCTTGAATTCTGTCATGTGTTCAATGAATCATCGGGGATAGTCCCCTCAAGGGCTTAGGCCCTAAAGTTAGACCAGTTTTTCCAAGAAAAATACCCAAAGGGATTAAAAATACTGAAATAATAAAATTAACCAACCCAACTTTAATAGAGAAAGCCCTAAAATGAGGGGAAGGGATTTAGAAAAAGAAATTCTTGGGAAAATCCATCAATGTATTTATTCCATGTGTCACAATAACTATACTTAGAAAAAACACAGACTTTTTATATGTAATGAACCTTATTAACTGTAATCTCATTTACATGTAACTTTTTAAAAAATGTATTTGAAATTGAAACTAGTAATCTTGCATTGACTGTAAATGTCATTCAGCAATAATAAAAAAAAGTTTTCGATGTCAGTGACATCATGTCACTTTTCCCTAGTAAAAGGTATGACAAATTGTGATTTTTATAAATATAATATGTGATGATTATTTAAAATTTTAATTGGATAATGGAAAATAAATACTACTCAGTTACATAATAATAATAAATTCAAATGAAAGATTCATCCTACTCTGTACCTAATAGAAGATAGTTAAATATGTATGTACTAATGTGGTTGGCTATAATAAATAGGGTATAGAAGAAACGTGTAGAGGGTCGTCGAGTCCTCCATTGCTGGTTTTCATCATGACTGAGTAAATATTTGTTTAAATTTTTCATCGCATGTCTATAAATGCGATGTCGTTATTACTCGCAATGTGAAATTGTCTAAGAATAGAAATGAAAGATATAAGGCGTCCCTATTCTTATCCTATTCATTCAATTACATCACTCATCTTACCTTGATCAACTTAATTTATATTTGATTAGTTATCTAAATACATTACATTAATTTTCATGTATACATAAAGTCATCAGTCACATTTTTCTCAAATCAAATTTTAAATGGGAAATTTATTCTTTCTTCTATTATTTTCCAATTCTTTCCAAATAATTACAAAAATATTCTCTGTAATTTTTCCACAAAAATTTCCTGTCTCCTTGAGATGAGAGAGGAAGAAAGGGGGGGGGGATTTGCGTGTAGTTTTCTAATAAAGTGTTAATTATTATTTATTGAAAAGTCAATAGAATCCCATTGGTTGCTCACACCTGTAACGAAGTTGGACTTTCATTATAATGATTACGGTAGTAAGAAGAAGAAAAAAGGGCCAGTAGTTGGGAGATGAATGTATTTGTATTATTTACAGATAATGATTGAAAAAAATAAAAAAGGGGTCAAGGCAAGTAAGTGGACGCTCCTGATGACGGCAAAAATTTTATATAATTGACAGTTCCTGAATGTAGACTTACACTTTCATATTCATCAAGTCTCCTGTAATCATTGTTTGCTTCCACTCTTCAACTTACGGAGTTGTCTATAAAATAAAGTAGACTCCGTTCATTCCTTCTCAGTTGCCTCTTCCTTCGTTCTATCATAAATGTAAAATACTACAGGACAAAAAAATTGAGTGAATTAATTTTGGTGATAAAAGATAATTAAATAGGGAGGATAAAAAATAATGTGGAAAATTAATAGTGTAATTTTATTGTCATTTATTTATTACTCTTCCTTTGTGCTCTCAATTCCACAAGGGAGTAAAGAATACCCTCTTAAATTACAGCCCGAGTTGGATATTCTCGATGTAGAAACATATCTCAATAATCCTCGACTGCTTAATCTTCAAATTAAGGTGAAGTTTAAATTTATAAATTACTGAGATTTTACAGTACAAAATTATTTCCTCAACTTGCAGGCTTTGTATTTATGTAAATTGTGATTTTAAAAGTTAGTTGTTGGTGTATTTGTAAGTCATTTAAACCTGAATCTCAACTAAATGTCTTTATTCTCCAGTGCATCCTGTATGAAGGACCTTGTGATGTTGTTGGAAAATGGGCTAAACGTAAATTATTTTATTTTATTTTCTATTCCTTTTTAATTGAATGTGCGAATACTTATCTCACCTGTGGAAATTTTCTAGAGTCTTTTATTGTGAATTTTCAGTATCCTTTCGTATATGTACATACATATACACTAATATGTAGTATAGTCTTGTGCAATTATAGCTAGCTCAGGAAATTTTCCTCTCAGTTGATCTTCTGTTGAGATTAGAGCACAAGTTTTGTAATTAATCAGTGTGTGACGTACTGGAGATATCACAATTCACAATTAATTGAGGATAATATTTGTGTAGAGACGAGTGTACAAAAAACATAAAAGATATTACTCAAGTACGTAGACGTCAGCAAAAAATATTTTAACTACGAATCATTGTACCTTTTCTTATATAAGACTGATAATACGCAACTTTGTAGAAGTACAGTGCAGCAGGCCGGCGGCCTGTCAAAACAAAGATTTGATGAAGATATAAATACACTCATTCATGAGAGAGAAAGGAGATCCTTGAGATTCTTTAAAAGACCCTTTAAACTTTGTTTATTTTTAATTTAATGAAACAAAGATTTGTGTAAATAAAGTATTGTACCACTGTGTGTATTCATATGATGCAGACCATCATTTCAAAATATGAGATAATTAATTTAAACCATTTTTTAGTTAAGATTGAATATTACATACTGATTATTTTCATATTATTTTAGCTCGAGTCAAGGCAGGTCTTCTAGGAGAGTGTGTTCTTTGTACTGAAAAGCAGAAGGGATGGCTGAACATCTGGCTAGAGAAACTCATTAAAAACTTTCCCGATTTGTACAGAGCTGGAGTCGCCAAATTCATTCTCAACACAGGTATTCATAATCTAGAAAAATTAATAAAAGACAAAAAGTTTATGATTTTAAATGTAATGTTAAATATAGGAGTTGATGTTCCAGAAGAGGAATTGGTAAAACTCAAAGAAACCTTTGCAAAACTAGACAAAGACGGTTTGGAGATTGACAATTCAACAAGCACATCCACATAATATTGGATTAAATAATTATCTAATCATAATTCACAATTTTTGTTAATTTTTTACAAATTCAAATCAGGATGAATAAAGTACAAGTGTAATACTTAATTAAGGTTACAAATAATGTGCATATTGCCTTTGTTTATTACTAAAATGAAGCGAAAAACGTTGTTGTTTGCAAAAATTTGCAAAAAAATTGGCAATTTCAATGGTCCTGCAGGCGCGAGTGGATTTCAAAACTTTAGTCAATTTTTTTTGCCAATTTTGGTTTTTGGTGTTTTTCCTCGTTTATTTGGGATTCCTTAGTGAATTCTGAAATTTCGTGATGAGGAACACCTTGGCCATTCTCTACAGATGTAGTACAGATAATATTGGATCAATAAAATTATTAGCAAATAATAGTTGTTGTGGTAGTCCCTTTCGTCCCTTTCAAGTACGATCCTACGTTAGGCTCTCACCAAATGAGGTAAAATATCTTATTTATTTTATTTGTAGACACAAATACTTAATGATAATTTGTTCTGTAATTGACGATTGATTTTTTTAAAAAAGGTTACAAATATTCTACGAAAGAATGAATTTACTCAAGACTTAAATTTAGGGTCAGTCAAGTCTTTTGACTCAAATCAATTGCAGGCGAATAATCCAATTGAGGACATGAGAACTGAGGCTCGATGCCTATTAACGACAGGTTAAACATTTAATGGCATTCATTATTCGTACATATTTAAAAGAAGAAGCTTTCATTAAATTATACATTCGTTTGTTTGTTAGGCATGCTGTTTGGAGTTTTCGACGGTCATGGAGGACCTGCTTGTGGTCAAGTAGTAGCCAAAAGGTTGTTTAGATATATCGCATCATCGTTACTCCCAAGAGATGTTCTACTCAAAACTCTTGCACAAAATAATAATGGTTTTGATGGGGACTTCCTCCTAGACTGTTTTAATGACAAATATGATCTAGTAGAAGATTTAAGAAAATTGTACAGAGCGAGTTTTCAAAGATATGTGAATCATTTGGCAGAGGAGAATGTGGACGAGTTTAAAATGGATGTAGCTTTAGAAAAGTCATTTTTAAGACTGGATGAGGACCTCAGTCAAGAAGCTTTGTCACATGGGACGTACAATATTAATCTTAAAAATTTAACCAGTGAGGATAGTTTAGCCATGAAAACTTTGTCTGTGGCACTGTCTGGTGCTGTAGCTTGTGTTGCCCATGTCGACGGCGAACATTTACATGTCGCTAATTGCGGTGACTGTCGAGCTGTATTAGGGACAAGGGGGGGAGAGAATGATGACTGGCTCACCGTACCCCTCTCCTTTCAACATAATGCAGAAAATGTATCGGAAATCAAAAGGGTTTTATCTCAACATCCTGAAGCTGAAAAGGATACCATCATACGAAATGACAGACTTCTTGGTCAATTAGCTCCTCTGAGAGCATTTGGAGATTTCAAGTAAGTTACAACAAGAAGTTTTTAAATAGTGACAAGTACATTGTTTTCTTTTGATTTATCTACAGATTTAAATGGAATGAAGATGAAATCAAAAATCTAATTGCTCCTGTTTTGGGGGATGGCACTTTGGCACCAAATTCTCTCACTCCACCATATCTAACATGTCAACCTGAAGTAATTTACCATAAAGTAAAAGTAAAAGGTACAGTCAGACCATTTTAATTAATTTTTAGTTATTTAAATAATATAATTTAATAATTACCTAACCTTTCTTATTTATACGTAAATAAATTTTGATTTGAATTTTATTTTTTTGTTGTACAGATAGTTTTTTAATCTTGGCTTCGGATGGACTGTGGGATATGCTCTCACCAACCCAAGCCGTTCGTCTCGTTGGAGAACACATGTCTGGAAAAACTGTCCTAAGTCCCTATCGACTCCCTGAAAATCAAAGTGCAACATTAGGAGAAATTCATACCACTTTACTCAAACGAATGGAGTCCTTTAAATTGAAACCCATCGATCAAAATTCAGCAACTCATCTAATTCGTCATGCTCTGGGAGGGACGGAACATGGACTTGACCATAATAAAATTAGCAATCTCCTTACGTTACCCAACGAGTCTGCTAGATTGTTTCGAGATGATATTTCAATAACTATTATTTTTTTCGATTCAGAGTATTTGAGCCAACGACCGCTTTAATTTCACACACAAGAGAAAGACGTAATACGTACATTTGAGACAAAAATTAATTTAAGTCAGCATTTTAATCGTTGATGATAATGATGTCATAAGGGCATTGTAGAGTACTTAAATAATTTTACAAAATGATTGTTATAGTCAAAGATCCTCATTTATAGTCATCGCCATAATAGTCAAGAGCTTTATAGTTTTAATGATAATTAATCTTGACTTTTAATTTACTCTATAATGTTCCTCATTCATAATAAAAAAAATGCAGTTATTACCATTATTTAAAATGTTAAATGAAGGTGCAAAGAGTTCACAAAATAAATAAATTCAACCAAATTAAAATTAATTTTACACTTTTTGTGTCCTCTTCATATTTTTTGAGAAAAGAAGAAGGGGAAATTCAAACCCGTTCCCGCGACTCAGGCGCATTGGGTCTGGTTTTTGGGAGTTTTTTCACTTCCTTTTAAAGTCATGAAAGAATCTGAAAGTTTTTTGCCTGATTTGGAATTTGGACGTTAGTCATTTATTTAGTGATTGTTGGAGGTGACCAACCTTATTTTTGTTTTTTTATAGTATTTCGGTGTTTTGTAGTGTTTTTTCAAAGTGCCAACATGTCCGCAAGAAAAACTGGACGTCGTGGAGTGACCAAGAAGAGAGCTCAGCGAGCTACTTCTAATGTCTTTGCTATGTTTGATCAAGCTCAAATCCAAGAATTTAAAGAGGCATTCAATATGATTGATCAAAATCGTGATGGCTTCATTGATAAAGAAGATTTACATGACATGCTTGCCTCTCTGGGTAAATTATTTTTTTATTTTTCCCCCTTTATTTATAAACAATTTGTATGACAAAAATATTATGTTATTGTAATGTGTTGGAACTGTCATGATGTCATCACTTTTACTTTATCGTCTTCGTATTTTCCTACTTAGATATGAATTGTGTCAACTAACATGGATTTTTTTTCTGGTTTTATATAGGTAAAAACCCCACTGAAGAGTACTTAGATGGTATGATGAGCGAAGCTCCCGGTCCCATCAATTTTACCATGTTTTTAACTTTATTCGGAGAGAGATTACAAGGGACAGATCCAGAGGATGTGATTAAAAACGCTTTTGGATGTTTTGATGAAGAGAATGATGGTCTCGTCAACGAAGAGAAACTTCGGGAATTGTTGACAACAATGGGTGATCGTTTTACCGATGAAGAGGTAAATAAGGAATGACATTATTATTCTCTCTTTACTTTAAAAAAAATATTTTGTAAATATTTTGACATATGTCATATGTAATGTTGTTTATTTTTTAAAACAGGTGGATGAAATGTTTCGAGAAGCTCCAATTAAGCATGGGCTCTTCAATTACATGGAATTTACCAGAATACTTAAACATGGGGCTCGTGACAAGGATGAACAAGAGGCCTAAGAGACGTAACGTTTCATTCTCCCATTCCACAATCAAAGTCATCATCCGACATGATTCCTCTATACATACTAAAAATATTCTTTTAACTTTTTTTGCAAGGGAGGCAATAAAAAATGTAATAATTAAATAATTAAAATATTAACAATACGATGAGATAATAAATTAATAAATTAATAAATTTACAACAATTCTATTCCTATTTCAAGATTTGTACCCAATGTATAATTTTTTTCTTGGTAAGTCGAGTATTAGGTAGTATACCGGATAAATAATAGTCTCATAATTTAATACTGTAGAGAAAAACATTTGAGCTGTTCTGCTTCAATTGTTACTTGAATACTTTAAATAGACACTGAATATTCATGGTTGAACTTTTGCAGAGTTAATATTAAAAATAACTACATTCCAAATGTTTGCAGCTCTATAGATAAGTACTTGGTAGGTTCACCCTTGACTATGAATCATGGTTTATTATAGCTTTAATCCCCTCATAATATCTCCCTGTGCATACAGCATGGGCACAATCTAAAATGATCTCATTTTAAAACTACAAACATTCTGGAGTTCCCAGATACCCCATTCAATAATCTAGTGTCCTGCATAAAATAATTGAAACAAAATAATGCCCAGTCGGAAATGTCAGGTCACTAACGCGCTCAGGTCAAAAAAGCTGTTTTTGCAATATTTGGAGACAAACTTCTAGAAAATGCCCTTTTTGGAAGTTGAGGAGAGTCAAAATTGGACAACATTTGCCCAACTTTTTTTGTATGCATTTTGAAGGTCTTTGCTTAATTAACTTTTTTGAAAAAAATTATGCTGTACAAAGCTAAACATAATTTACTCTTTGAGAAAAAAAAGTCAGCAGTTTTTTTAGCAACTGAAGAAACCGCTTTTTGACCTGCCCTCAGTCGTGATCTGTTATTTCACACTGAAACTTTCCTTAGTTCTGATTATTTTACGAAAGACTCTACACGAAGTGGCTTATTCGAAAATGGAACTAGTAAAAATTAACTTTTTAGTTTGTACCCATGTTTCAATTTGCATTATCTTTTATAATAGCAATATATTTCAAAAAAATCAAACAAAAAGTGCAAACTGCGAATTATACATCTCAGTAAATAAATTCCATGAATTCCCAACGGGTTTTCGAAATACATAAATAATGTATTTATTTTCTACTTGCTCTAAACTTGTTTTTTGAAAAAATGAAAAAAAGCCGAAAAAGTGGTAGATGGGTAACATGTAACTGATTGAACTTTGTGGGGGTGCTCATCCATTTCTTGAACATTTATTCGCCTCCCTCTTCAACACTGATAAGGTTACTATGAAAAAACATGATGATCGTAAAAGAAACTCTAGACAATAAATCGACTGGGTCTGTACTTAAATACTTTATGTATCTAAAAAAAGTTAAACTTGAAACGTGTGTGTTTGTATTTGGTGAATCAAAAGAGGAGACGGAGGAAGGTGAGTGTGGAGAAGATGTGTGTTCAAAAATTCATTTATAATCCATTTAAATCCAATGATTAAATGCACACAGGCAGAAGCTCTCCGCTCCGCTTATTATTTTTTATTACCACAAGTTTAGCCACCATGTAATATTCAGACATTTATGGTAAACGGTTCCAACATACACAAAATCCCTTTCTAAACTTCCATTTATGATCTCTCTCCTCTCCTCTTATTACCAGACAAAGTTTGTAAGTAGCCATAGTTAAAATAGTTTGGTAGTACTTATACGTACATACCGTACAAATACTTGTATAAGATTTTCATTACGTCATGATCATGAACATAACTTCTTCTTCATCTCCCCTTCATCTCCCTTTTTCATCATTTATTACCCTACAGTCAATGTTCAGCTTCTCCTTCTATTGTCATTGGGGGATCCATTGACAAGAATTTATATTTATTTGACTCGAATATTTACACATGGTTAAAATTAAAGCTGGATTATATAGCATCATATTTTATCATCATTCAATCTCCTCTTTAATTATTAGTAATCATTATCTTGGTAATTTTTGTTTCACGTCATTAAAATAATCCGGGAGTGTAATTTATATTTTGTTGTTTAAATAAATTACATTAAATTAATGGCAAAAATACAACCAAGAAATATTTAAATACCAAAATTCTCTGCGCGACCTTAGTCTCCAAGATTGACAGACACAAAGAGAGAGAGAGTCCTTATATGTAAACACATGTAAATTTTGACTGTCTACAAATTTTCATAAGATGCCATATAAGACATATTGTGCTTGTCTCAAGTCTCAACTCAAATGGAATTTATGATGACTTTGTCGTTGACACGACCAAGACTGCTAGGATGGTTGACCATTATCTTGTACTTTGTATCTGTAAAGCTCCTTTTTGGACTTGAGTATACGGATATAACATGAAGTTTGGTAATAATGGCAATCGTGCAAAAGCAACTAAATTTAAAGTGAGAGAATGGCCAATTTCAACCTAACAGGGTAACTGACTCTATTATTCATCATGAAAATAACAAGATCAACTTTATAGATATTAAAACAGAGTAAACGTGATTGAGACAGATTTAAGAGGAAGACGAAGAACAACAAGATCAAATTTAAAAGAGCATGTAATTGAGAAACACCTCTCTCTCTCTCTCTCTCTCTCATCTTCCACACCATCAAAAGTTGTTACAAGGATGATGATGGCTCAAAAAAATGAGAGAGTTGACTGGAACTATAATTTTAATCTAACCTTTCAATCAAAAATGATCTGTATTCATTCACTCCATTGCCCATTTTTCTTGCATCAAAAAACCTCCCTTATTTAACTTTAGACAATCACCCTCGTCTCTCTCTCTCTCTTGTTATTAAATACACAAGAACAGTGGACAATCCATGGGATGATCTTTGTGTCTCAAACAATCTTGTACAAGTATAAAAATTTATAATAATCGAGACTAACCTTGAAATCTCATCTTTTCGTATTGTATGCTTATTATGACATTCCTTTGTAGAAACATGAAGAACAAAAATTGGGAGCCAAACCTCATGGAATGGACAACAATAACATGGTTCACCCAGGAATACAATTAAATTGGTAGAGAACGAGAGGGTGGTGTATTTTGACCTTTAAACCAGTTTTATACGTCTGTCCTCTGTCAATCTCCCCTCCCTCCCCCTCTCTCTCTGAGCACAAGAAAAATAGAATTTATTTAGGGGGAAATAAATGAAAATTTTCACAAAAAAGGGGAGCAGACGTTTATACATTCAACGACTCTTTTATTTCCCTCGGGACATGAATGAGAGTGGGGGAGGGAGACGAGTCTAATATTAAATTGAAATTATTAATTAAATTTATAACATTTATTCAACTGTCTCATTTTTTTAAAAAAGAAAAAGAAAAAAGAAAGACATTTCTGCATTCCACTTGTCACTTTCCATACGAGTCCCGTTGAAAAGTTTTGAAGTGAAAGTAAGCCATAAAAATGTAAACTTTTCTGGTATCCATTTCTTGTTTAAATTTATTCAATTAAAATATATGGTTAGTAGAAAAAAAGAAAGAAGGGGAGAGTATTTTCTTGGCAATAATTTGTGGAATGAATAGGGAAAATTCATTGAGAATTTAAAATTGAAATTCAAGAGTTTTCTCTGTCTCATAAAAATCAAATGGAATGATAAGAAATGGAAAAAATAGTGTAGAAAAAAAAAATTTAAATATTTTCTAAAGGCTAAAAATCCTTGTCTACATATTTATCTCTCTCCATTGGTTTTTTTTGTACTGGGGAGAAAAACAAACATAAAATATTATTTCAAGTAGAAAATAGAGAGAGAGAGGGAGAGAATCCCTAGACAAACTCGGAACAAAATAATGATCATTGTACTCTTGACTTGTCTAGGCCCTAGACAAGTGCACAAGAGGGAGGAGGGGAGAGAGAAAAATGGATTAGAAAATGAAATGCAGTTTTTTTTGAGGGTGAAGGTGGTCCTCGGTTTTATCGATACCCGAGTTTTACTCTCTCTCAACCATTTCTATTACCATTCCACCGCACTGTGTTGAGCCCGGTGAAAGTATGGAGAAAATGGGAGGGTGGATATAGTGCATATGAAAGTGGTTTGGGAAAGGGATGAGTAGTATGGGATGGAGGTAGGACAACCACAAGTTTTGAGAGAGGGCATGTTCTATGTACGGGCCATGGATTTTGAGATTCTCGTAGTAGTCTAAGGCCTATTGAGTATGAGAGAAAAAAGGAGAGTTTTCTACTCAAAACGTAGGACTATGCCAAGTTGTAAAGTGTAACGCACAAGAGAGAGAGAGAGAGAGGGAGAGTGTACGGGAGTGCCTACATAATAATTTGATATGAAAAATATGTACACACATGACATGAACGACACTGTGTGTGTGTGTGTGTGGATTTTCCCCTTGGTTCTATGTTCCTGCTCTTGACGTCTCTTACATTGGATTCATCGGGTAGTTGGCATGGGCATAAGAATGGAAGGTTTTTGCAGCTGATGTTCTCAGCCTGCGCTGTTCCCTCTTCCAACTCGAAACTCGAAAAACTCCCAAAATGAAAAGGAACGAGAGGACCCATGGTGAAAAGTTGGTCTTTTTTCCAACATGAATCCAATTCTC
Organism: Arrhopalites spinosus; assembly: GCA_034700945.1. Taxonomy (NCBI): domain Eukaryota; kingdom Metazoa; phylum Arthropoda; class Collembola; order Symphypleona; family Arrhopalitidae; genus Arrhopalites; species Arrhopalites spinosus. The sequence goes on from JAQIVZ010000010.1 coordinate 109,719, forward strand.
TCTCTTAACATTACATCCAATTCTCCTCCTTTGATGAACCAAGTTGGCTGAATTTTCAAATTTCTCCGTCTCTCCTGACCCATTCTTACTTCATCTTTTCAAGTTTCGAGTCTGCCTGCGCGACTTGGTCTCGTTTTGTCTCCCCAATCTTCCTCATCGCATTCGCATCTCTCTCTCTCTCTGTCTGTCTTATTAATCGACGTTGAGCGTACAAGTCCACCGTAAATTTTTTACCGGCCTCTGTCTCTCTATCCTTCTCCTCGTATTTCATTCAATTTACAATTGAATTCATCATCCACATCCACATCTCCACTTTCCAAATTGTCTCACAAGAAAAAAAACAATTTTTTCTTTACCTGACAGGGAATTATTAGTCCACATCAATTTAAATTCTCTCTTGTGTGTGGTCCAAAAGTGAATTTTCTTCTAAATTGTGATTCCCCCCTCTCTTTATTGTAAAAATTTAACTGTCGCTTTGTGTGTGTGTGTGAAAAAATAGGGCTACGCAGTCTCTCTCTTGGTACTCGATACACTTGAAATTTAAGAGTATAAACATTGAATTGCGTACACTCTCGGTAAATAAATAAAGTCTCAACTAATTTTCTCCTTTCGGAATTCTTGACGTTTTGTGTGTACTTGAATTTCCGTTAAGTTGCGTGTAACAGCTGACTTAATTGTATACTTTTTTGGATAATTGTGTGACAAGGATAATCGGTTTTTCAATTAGGGAAAATTATTATTGTGGAAGTTTAGGTCTCACAAAAAAATTAAGTGACAGTGTCCTTGAGTCTCTGTGACTCAACTTTCTCCATAAAAATAAAATAAGATTGTCATTTACTGTCATCAACAAAAAATTAAGAGAGAAATTAATTCTTCGGATTCATTCCATCAAAGTTTAATTGTGATTCGTGACAAGGGAACATTTTAATGTCAAGTTCTTTTACATTATTATTGAATTTACTAAAAAAGTAAATTAAATAAGGTAAGAATTTTTTCATTTGTTAAATTATTGTTTTTTAGGATTTAAAATAATTTAGATAAATTAATTTAAATGGATAATAAGACAAGATGATGATTTGTCAACAATGTCAAGTTCAAGAGTCAAATAAATTTAAAGAAATTGTTTCGAGTCTGGAGTCAAGATCTTGATCAAGGACGACGAGTATAAATTTAAAATTCTAAATTTATTTTAATTGGGTAGACCAACTCGTGCTAATAATTGAGTGGATTGTGTTTTTAACTTGTTTAAAATAATTACGACTTTATGAAGTTGACATGTAATGCAGTCTCTACTTTAAAATTTATTTGTCTGTTTCTTAAATGTCAAGAGGACAAGACAAGAGGATAAAATAATAATGGGGAGAATTGTAGACTTGAAGATTGTTATATTTATAAAAAATTTACTTGAATAGTTAAATTTATTCTCTTGTTTTTTTCATTTAATTTTATCTCGTATTTGAGTAACAGATACAAATACAACAATTTTAATTTTCATTAAAGGAAACTTTTCAATTCTGAATAAAAAAATGTTGGTTTTTTTGTACAAGATAAAATAATTTTAGAGAGGAAAAAGAATGGAATAAAATGATAAATATTTTTGGTGGGTTTGCGTGATTTAAAAGGATAATAATTATATGCAGTTGGAGAGGAGTTGGAGTGACGGAAGTCAGTCAGTGGGTAGATTTTTGAAAAAATGTGCATTCTGGCTATTCATAGAATGAATAAATATTTTTTGACTCTCATTGTTAGACCGTGTCACAAAGTTTTGACGTTACTGTTAAAGTTTACAATGTAAAATTATATAGAACATGACACAGTGTCGTTTGTTAGTTTCGCTCTTTTGATTCCCATTGGACTTTTGTTTGTCATGTCAGTTTTTTTCCCCATTTCACATTTTTCATCCTCATACAAGAGTTTATTTGGTTAAACGATAATAATTATTTACATTTTTACCTAATTTTGAAGCTTTGTATTTACCTAAGTCAAGTAGGAACAATATTTCCGTTTACGTATGACTCGTCAACTTTCCAGTTGGGAAGGTCCGGTACTCTTAAAATTGTTGGAAATTATGTTATAGAGATTTAATTGGCCTTTTTTAAAAAAAGAATTACGATTGAGTAGTCTCGACTCATGAAATTACAACTGATGAGCCCACATCGGACAAAATTGACATTCCACGCATAATTATTTCCTGATAAAGTAGACACTCATGATCCTACAGGTAGACCACCAGAGAGAATGGACCCTCCCCTACATTTTTTATTGTTGTGCAATGGCAATACCTTTGTGTGTATTTAATTAGAATGGTGATTTACATGTGTAAAAGGTGTCATGTTCTAGGGCAATTAGTCTTCCTTTAATTCTATATAATTAAACTTGGGAGTTCTTGCGGGTTCTTTTTTTCACCGGAACTTGCTTCCATGCTCCCATTTTGATCTCAAATGCCAAATAGCTAACTCTGTGTCACATTACATTGTCAACTCGTCTTGACAGTCTTGACAATTAATGTGGACTTTGTAGATGAATTGAATAATTTCATGTAAAAGTACTCAAAATTTTAACCTTGAAATTTTCATTTTAATCCCCTCCAAAAAAACATTGAAGATTCTCGGATCCTCGTACTTTACAACCTGGCGGAAATAAATTATGCTAAAATGTATAAAATTGCATGGTTTGTTAGTAAAATTAAAATAAAATTTGGAAAAAAATAATTTAAGTATAAAGATTCCTTGTTTTTTTTCTCTTTCAAACTGAGGCGCACATCCCCCAATGCCAATAGACTACGTTAACTGCATACCTCATTCAAATTTAATGGTGTTGCATTATTTATGAGTTCCAAAAAAATTCTTTCTCCCTTTACAGCTTTGGTTTAATAATATTTCTTATGGATATAAAATTCCCATAATGATCTATACGAAGGTGAAGGTGGCTGGAAGCAACAGTTTCTGTCTTAGCTGTTTGCCTATAATTAAACTGATTTGCATGGTGTGGCACATTATTTAATAAACGTCAAAAATAAATTAAGATTGTCAGTCAAGGTGAAACACTGAAAGACTAGCTCGATGCAGAATGCAGTTTCTATAATTTTATCCATAAAATTCCCCCTCTTTTTCCCTCTATATCCAATTTATGTGACGATTCGAGACGTCCCTGACATTTCCCCTGTACTTAAATCTCATACGATGCAACTTTTATCCATTAAGATTCCCTCTCTCTCTCTGTCTGTGTGTATACGCCAATTTAATACGCTTCGTCAAGTTCAAGGGCTTACTGCATGTGCATTTGTACGACTCTTTGCACTCCAAATTATTTTTGTAGGCCTTCCAATACTTAATGCAATTTTATGAACCATCGATTTTTTTGGTGTGTCTCGCTCAAGGTAAATTTGATCATTTTACTGGAGTCGTACTCGCTCAAACTCAACAAATTTGAGACAGGATGAAGAGGATAATGAATGTCTATATTTACAAGAAACATGGGGTTCATGTCTGTCTAATGCTCTGATTCGTGAGGTGAATTGAAAATTCAGAGAGAAAAAATATAAACTGGATCAATTCTTTTCCATCTCTCCAGTGAATTTCTATAAGTGCGTCAGATCCTCCTTTTTATCCTTAAGAGATGAGGAAGCTGTCATCCATTTTGAAGAGTGTTATGACAAGATGAGACCCCCACTTTTTTTTTGAAAAAGATTTATTTATTATGCACTCACTTACTTCAAGTCAAATGGAGGATGAAAAGGTGAAGGAGAATTGAGATTTGTTCAACTGATTGACTTAACATTAATCATTTTCCAAGTTTACTATTTTTTGACAATGAATTGACAAACTATTACATTACCTGTACATACTTATGTACATAGTATTCCATGTGGGACCAAAGTTTTTCATGAGACATGGATTTTAGATTTATTTCAACTTTGACCTTTTCTAACTTTTTTCCAATTCTAGTCGGGGAACAGATCATGAGCCATGGGGCTATATATATAATAAAAAAATGATTTGAAATCAAATACCATTTTTTTATAATCCTCAGACAACTTTTTTTATTTTATAACATTATTAGTTTCTCAGTATGACAAGAACAGGGGGCCATGAGGGATGTCAAAGTTTTAATTGAAAGCTTCATGAGTCTGGAAAAGAAGAAATTCTAGACAAATTTTTTTTTCTGTGCTTGTTATTTGGTTCCCATATAAATTTCTTTAGAAAAATTGAATTTTTTTTCTGTTTTGTATGTTAACTTGTCTCTTCGTGTCTCCTGTAATTAACGAGACTTGATGATGGTTGAATTTTTTTTTTGCAAAAAAAAAATTGTTGCTCATTTCAAAGTTGATTAGATTATTTCTTAATTTAATGACTCTCTCTACACTCATGTTATTGAGTACTTAATAAAGAGAGAGAGAGGGACGTGCTCTGACTTTTTTGTACAGTTTGTAAATCTTTGAGTTAATTTAATATTAAAATGAGAATTCCTTTCCTGAGAATTGATGAGGTAACATGATTTTTTTGTAAAGTGTACATGCAAAAATAAAAAGTTCATGAGAAATAAACTTTGATAGAAAGTTTATTTTAAAAAGAAAAAAAAATATTCTGATGATTAAACAAGGAACAAAAATAATTGTTGAAATTAATCTGTATAGCATACCCACCATTTTTTTGAAAAATTCATAAATTTGTATCTTGTACATCTGTCAATGTACAGCTGATTAGTTCATGATTGTTGATTTATAGAGCAGAGCTCAAATGAAATAAATAATGACGACCTGTCCAAAATTATATCCTTCGTTACTTCATTAACCAAAAAACTTGACTTAATCTTTTCTCATACAAAAACAAAATATAAAAAAAATCAGCTGGTACATAGATTAGTCGACAAGTCAAGTCAACAATATTTTTTTTTGTCAAATTTTGTTCTTTTTTCCCCCCACAAATAACATTTAATTTTACAAATTTATTTTAGTCATGTCAAGAGACTTGTCTCATTGTCAAGAGAGAGAAAAAAATACGATTTTTTGGGATGCATGTAAAAATCAAGGGAAGACAAGACAGACAATAGGGACATATGGTCTCGTATTAGATGCACATGGTAAGAAGATTTAACATATGAATAGAGATTCACTCAAACATTACAAAAAAAAATCCCCTCTTCTCTCGTTCCTGTACTAAAGTTACAAGTGGAGGAAGGAGGAGAAGAAGAGTAAAGAAATTTACGACTGTCCATGAACTTGGAGTTTTGTTGGGATTTAAAAAAGATGACGGTTCTTTTTCCTACTGAAAGTGTGTCTTGTATAAAAGTAGACTCGCATGTGTTCCTGTACAGTTAAAGTGTCAAGGTATAGCACGTGCATAATGAATTCACACTTTACAACTACTTTATTTTTGACTACATTTATATGATACATGATACATATAATTATATCTATCCCCATCTTGTTTCCCATCTCCCTCTCCTATACTAACGATAAGTTCCTATAGAAGATTGGCACTCCATGCCATTTCAAGTTTGAAACATGTACAAGAGAGAGACTCTTGGGTAATAATAAACTTATGTAGCCATGAATATACATGAAACCATGGATTTGTTGGCAGTGGCATTGCCATCGGCATCATCATCAGATGCAAAACCGCACATGCAGTCTTCCTATTCTCTCCCTCTCCTACTGATTGTCATTAAATTTTTTTATAGAATTCCAACGATCCACCCGAAAAAAAAGTAAGCGGGTGTCTGTAGTAGACAAGTATAAAACTCTTTTTTTTTATTTATAAAAAAACAAGACTCCATGATAGCGAAGAGAGAGAATGCAAGAAATATTTTGTCTATGGCCAACATGTCCCACTAGTACACTAATTCAAATGGTTGTAACATTGTACAAGCTTATCTATAATTAGCAATTAAATTAACACTGTAGTTACAATAACTCTTCTTCCTACAATAACATTGTACATTGTGGAGTGAAAACAATTTTTTTTTGAGTCCTGTTGTCTTTCACATTTGAATGTGAAAGTGGAAGAGGAATAAAGATGGAGAGTTGGATAAGGAAATAAATGATAAATATTATTTGTTTATACGCCATACTGCCACATTTACATAAATATGCTTTTCCCAACGTCTCTTTCTTCAAGTCAAAATCTCAGACAAAGGACGGGACGGAGTTTTTGTTCAACTCATTGTGTGTACAACTTCCAAATTTAGATCAACTCACATCACTTTGTCATCTCTTTCCTCTTCCTCTTCCAGTCACAACGAAATTTTAAAGAGTCAAGAAAAAGACTCTGACAAAGACAAAGTGTGCTTGGGAGTCTCTCTCTCGGGCCATACATTGAGATTGATATAGGGAATACAACACAGAGATATTTTGCCCTATATTTTCTGTACAGACACATGGTGACTAAAGAGGATGAATCTCCACATAAACTGAAATTGATTTACGATCTTTTTCTTCTCCCTCCTTAGGGGCAGTACAGTGGTAGGCATTTAAAGGAGAAAAAGTATAGGTTAAATTTTTACAAATACATTTTATTTATATCAACATGACTTTATTATACAATTTAACTTGTGTCGAGTGATCAAGTTGGTCGTTTTGTGGAGGGGATTTGGAGATTTAAATCGATGGTGTTTTGTATTTACTTTCAAAAGGGAATTTAATTTTAAAACCATTTCCACCCAATGTTTCATTCTCCCACTAGTTTAAACTTTTGCTTGATGATCATGCTGATAAATTTCCTCTTTATTCTCTGCTACCAACATTTATATTTACTACTAACAAGTGCAAGAGTAGAACTTGTTTTATTCAACTTAATTTTCCAAACTATTTTATTTATTCTCTCTCTCTCTCGTAAATACTCTGAGATGCATTATTTCCTACAGTGCACCGTGAACAATTTATCGTACAAAACAGAACAGAAGGAAAAGCCCTTGCACTCGTTTTAAATTTAAATTTAATTTTCTTCCTTCTTCACTTTTTTCTTTTGTCCCAGCTCTCGTCTCAGCTTCCCAGTCTCAAGTCAAAAGAATTTGGCTCAATTACGAGAGATATCTGTATTTTTATAAAAAAAAAATTGTAATTAAATACATTGCAATTTCCAATTCAACTCAAGGGAATTGAGTCACAGATACTTGACTTTTTTTGACGTCAATATTTAATTAATGGGGGATGAGAATAAAAAATGGGAATTTAATTTAAATTTAAACCACAATAAACTAGACTTAATGTACAACTTTCTCTTGAAAAAAAGAGAGATAGACTTGGTCGTATAAACTAGCAAAGTGAGTGTACATGTATAAAATGGTGAAATAAAGTACATGAAAATGCTTTCACTCTCAAAAGCAACAGACAAAAGAGAAAGGAGGAGGCTGTCGACACAATGGAGAAAGAATCAATGTATACGTGGGATGGGTAAAGAAAATTTCGCAAAATTCACAATTCGCATGTGGTCCTCCCCGCAGATTTTCCTTTACTAGTTGATTAAAATGGGCTGGCCATATTATTGATCTCTTTACACTCTCAACCTCATCCATAACATAACACAAAATCCTCAGACCATTTCCTCTTCTCCCAAAAAAACTTTGCAAGTACTCAATAGAAATTCTTCTTCTTCCATTTGTTATGGAGAAAGCAAGGGAATTCCAATGGAGAATTAAATCAACAGTGCAAAAAAAAATCCGATTCTGTTTTTTTGCACTATCATACTAGAATACTCGGGGTGTTCTGTATTGGATTGCTCTATTTCGAGTTCATTTCAATATCCATTGACTATCTTCTCAAGCTTTGTATTGGAGTCAAGAAAAGTACAAAGAAAAGAGAGAAATGTTGAAAATATAAATCAAAATAAATAAAAGCCTGGTGAGGAATACAAATGGACGGGTAAAGCTTAAAGCAAGTTCCAATTCCACTTGTGTTGGGTGGGTGGTGAAGAAAATGGTGTCGTGGGAACAAATTTTTTTGCAAGTATTAGACTTATGACTATTAAAAATAGGGAACATGGAGGGAGTCCAACTTACAAGTAGGATGGAAATCAATAAAAGAAATCGACATATTCCATTATAATTAAGGCAACTTTGGCTTTGGCGCAGCAGCAATAATATTCCAAAAAATAATAAATGGCGGTGTTTGTAAAAAAAATTGTATTGTATTTTGTATTGTCTGAAGTATGGACTAGGGGAGAATGCACATGTGAGATAGAGAATTATTCATCATGGATTGTAATCTGTGTGTGTGTGTATCATGACAATGCATACTTTATCATCTAAATTAGTGACAAGAGTTAGTCCTTACCTCAACATGAAAGAGAGACTACAAACTAAAAGTCACGCTCAAGTACAAAGAGACTAAAGTTGCTCCACTTTTTTCTCCTTGTACCTTGTGTTGTACATACATAAAAGTACAATGTCTAAGTCTAGCTGTAGCGTTACTTGATCAAAATTCAAAAATTATGGGAGATGGTTGGCTTGTGTTGATTCTTGCCTTAGATACGTGGGAGGTATCGACAGGATATATATTACAATTAATTCCTTACATTCAACATTAAATTTATCTCTCCCAAAATTTACATTCCATTCCTCCAATATTTCAGTTGAAGGCTAAGACACACAAAAAAGTGCGGAATTATTTGCATACCTCATAAATAAAAACGAGACATGCAAATTTATACTCTAGCTGATAATCATGGAAGGTTTTTTTTTAATTGGAATTTTTGAATTTGATAAAAATGTAATGCATTCCATAAATTACATTTTTACCACTAAACACGTTCTCTTCATTATTCATTAAAATTTGACGAGTCATTTGGAGAGGGGGAGGATGGTTTAATTGTTTATTGACAATTCTCTTCTATTTCATGGAAATGTAATTTGACAAGTAGACACAAGAATTTCATTCTTGTTAGCTCTGCATGGTTGAGATTTCCAAATGCCAAATGCGCAATTTTCAAATTCTCTCTTACATTCGAGGAGAAGAGGAGGAGAGGGAGAGTCATGCAATTTTCTGGAGGGAGTAAAACGTGACGTTCTCCCAGACTAAAATCTCTGTACAAGATTACATAAGAGAAGGGCTCTCTCTCTTCCTCTTCGACCCGATTTCGGGGTTTCCATTCTTCATCTCATCACATGGACAGAAAATTCTCTTGAAACTCGCTATCTACATACTTGACGTGAAGAGAGAGAGAGAGACTAGCCAAGGGGATGATTTGAGAAGGGGAGTGCAATACCCGAATTGTTGGGAGAGTGTGTTCAAGATTAGCGATGGTTCATGCATACTTTATACCTAACAAAAAATCTCCCTACAATCCTCATCCCACTGTAGTGTAATACAAATGGAGATAGAACAGAGAGTCAGTTTTTGAGTATTCCCATCTTTTTTTCCCTTGATCCATGGCATGTTAGGAGACTATCATGGGAGTACTTGGGTTAAATGTTAAATCATGGACTCTACACTGGCAATGCCAATGCCACTACAATTTGTATCTGTACACCAAGAGTGAATATCAAAGTCTTTAGTAAAAACTCGCCAAGTACCTCCCTATACTTTTTCATACAAAAAAAGGATGAGAACCATATGAATGATGAAAGTTTTTTTTGTGTGTGTAAAATAATGTACTTGTTTGGCTCTCTTGTAAGAATTTTCATTGGAGATGGAGAGCAAAAGCCTCTGTGTCTCTATTGTAGCTCGTGCTATCCACTTTTTTGAGTATATCCACAAACTGCATTGGTTGGGTGTTGGGTGCAGTGCATCTGTTGGGTTTGAAAAGGTTTCTCTGTCTTTCTCTCTCTCTCTCTCTCTCTCTCTCTCTCTTGGCAGTAAATACGGGCTGTGTGTAGTATTCTCGTAGTCTTAGGGAATAGCCGTACATAAAATGTAGGGCGAGTGTTGGATGGATATATGAGAGATAATATTATACAGTCATGCACTTAACCATACTCCCCATCAGTCCATCCATCTGAGTCAGTCAGTCTTATCGTCAAGGCTCATTCGCTCACTCATTCTCTCAGCTCCACGTCCCCCTCTCTCACCGTGTGTCTTTGTGTATTGTGCAAAATCCGAGAAAGGCAAGAGAAACAAAAAGAGGTACACAACTACTTTTTCACCATCCCATTATCATGTAGTCACCTCTACCTCCAAAAAATCCTTTTTCAAACCATTTTAAGACCGTCAACCCGGTTTCCTTCTGTCTCTTCTCTTCTTCTTTTACAAAATTTAGTGACAAGAGTTTTTCTCGTGTGCAGATAATTTTTTCCCTACAAATTTATACCCATTTTTTTCAAGATCAGTTTTAAAGTGAATATTGGGTTTTTGGGAATTGACTATTATTTTTTCCAAGTTGAAACCTCTTATCTACATTGTTGATAGTGTAGCGTGTACTCACTCAGGAGTCCAGGAGTCTACTCGTGCCTGTTAGAATGTGTTGGTGTTCCTTTCTGACTTGAGGCCTCAACGTGCAATTTCCCTTTAAACATTAAAAAAAAATTCCTGGATTTTAACTCAACCATTAAGTTTTGTTATACAGACAAAGGTAAGCCAGACATTGGTTATTTTTTTGTATAGTAAAATCCCCAATTGTGTACATTTATTTTGGTTAGAGTGATTTTCTTGGTTGACTTGAAAAGAATAAAATTTGGGATAAAAAAGATATTAAAAGGGATGAGGTCATTGGTGTCTGTAGTTGGGGTTGACATATTGGCCAAGTAAATGTTACATGTGTTTATTTGAGTATTGAATAAAAACTTGCATCATTTCTGTTCTTGGTAGTCCCCAGTTTTTTGTTGACATGAAAGAAGTAGAAGTGGATTTGGATGCCCTTGTGATATCAAAAGCTTAACTCATCTGCCAACAAGAGCAAAAATATTTTGACTTGGCATCCACAAATGCTGACGATGTGTTCATTTCCCCGTTTTTACCACAAAGATCCCGATAAAACCCTCCATATGTATGTACGGGGCTGTACCTTTTATATTATACAAAAAACCGCTTTTCACCAAATGATATAAAAACATGGTTTTTTTCTAAGTAAGAGACGGAGAATCCATTTTAAGATAAGCCACCATTGTAACTTGGTTTTGCAAGGGTTGGGTATTATTGTAAGTTATTAGTAAATAAGCGTAAGAAAGTGTTGCAATTTTTTCCTCTGTAAAAGGAGCCTTTTCTAACTTATCCAAAAGGATGATGAATGTGTTCTCATCTTGAATTGTATAACCCCTCCAGCTGGCTTCGTTCTCATCCTTCTCTTTTTTTTTCTTCCATGTATCAAATAGGAAACATTATCTCTTCTTCTTTTATATATGAGCTTTTTTTATAGTTTAGTGTTATTGTACATTTATGAAGAAACTAGACAAAGTTTTTTTTGTTCAATTTTCTCACTCCGATTAAATAAAATGTACGTCTTCAGTTTGGATGAGAATATTCAAGAGTAAAAATATTTTAGAATAGAAACCTTCATAGATTATCGTTTAGACTCTTTTTTTTCAAGTTGGAGAACACTTTACCGAATTTTTTTTAGAGATGGAAAGTTTTTTTGAAGGAAAAAAGAGCCATTCAATTTTGTCACCTTCACTTAGTCTAATTCGTTTACTTTTTCTTCTTTTTTTTGTAGGATGATTTTTCCTTTCCAAGTTTAACTCAATTTTCATCTCTCCAGAATTTTTTTTGGAGACCTGTCAGTAAATGACATTGTACAGTTCCTGTGGAGAATTTTTTGTGTGAATTGTCTTAAAAGAGATGTCTTTGAATTTTCTATTGAAATTTACTTGGTTTTAAAGGCATTACCTTGACAAATGTTTCATGTTGGGAGAGATCTAGACTTAAATAAAGTGTAAAGAAAAGGGTGAAAATAAGAGGGGAATTTAAAGATGAGAATTTTTGTGACAATAAAATGAAGAAGAAGATAAAGAGGTTGTCTCATAAATAATATTTTTATCCGAGTTAGCTCACTCGTAGCTCTCCTGGAAAGTTACAAGGTTTCATTGCAATATTAAATACTCAACTGAAAAAAAAATAATATTTTACTCTATTCTTCTCCCTTTTTATTTATGGGAGTTCTGACTCCCAGACCCTGACCATTTTTTCCCCTATAAATGCGACAATTTTCATGTGAAAGTTGGAAAGATTGAAGGAATTTAATAAAAGTTTGATGAGATGGAAAAGTAAAAATACAAATGAATAAATTTTTACTTGTCATCTCTTTGATGAGCTTTCCATCTCCATGTCTCTATTTTCATGAGATAATGAAGGAGACGTGAAGGTTGTCCATGGATTCATTCGTCAGGATGAAAATTTGTAGAGAGAAAGAGATGGCATGTGAGAATTTCATCTTGTGATGAAAGATAAAATTGGAGAGAGATCGATACGCTCACCACCCTCTTTTTCTCCCATGTCCCATCCCATCCTCTCTTCCTATCTTGAGACATTCTCAACTTGTGTAAGAAACATTGCAAAGTATTGAGAGTCGCAGATGAAGATCTTCTCCCCTCAAAAACTTTAACTTTAGTACATTGGAAAAATCTCTGGAGTTTTGGGATTTTCTACTCACCAAAAAAAATCTCTTTATGTCTCATGTCTCCCTACCACTTCCAAGTCTTCAATGAATGGACTTGGTGACAGTAGACAGTACCACAAAAATGGGTTGGGATTCATGACTCGACACAGGAGGACGATCTGTCGTACTTTTACGAGTTTTTGAGGGTGCTCTGTGGTTGTCATGGAACTAAAGAGAGAGAGAGGCTCATAAGTAGGGCTGGTTATGCATCCCGTTGTCATGTGCTGATTATAGTAAACATTTTATAATCTCCATTGTATTGTTCAATTGTGTGTGAGGGGGACTGGGACATAATTTCTGTGATGGAAACCATTCTCCCATTGTGTCGATGACACACAACTAAAATAATAGTAATTTCCTTTCAACTTGTTTTTTTTTTCATTTCATTTTACTCTGCTATTTTTTTAAACGTTCCGTGCTTTTTTTCTGGTAAATGTAAAAATTATTTGAATTCCTTGATTTACATGAAAAAAATTGATGGGGTGATGCGGTGTAGTTTTGTGGTGAGTTTTACGATTATCCATCAAATGGTGGTGGACACAAGACAAAAAGGGAGATTATTTTAACTCCGCCTCCACTTTGACTTGTAACTTGTCATGTTGACATTGGAATGGACTTAACATCTACATTCACACTCATGTATCACATCCATCACCTCCTCCTCCTCCTCTTTATTGTCTCTCTCTTGAATTGAAAGACCCGATCCCGAACTTGCTGTGCAACTACTCCGTGGGCAAGGACAGGTACGATAATTACATTTTAGCAGCAGGTATTGAGTAGCATCTCAAATTCTCAATCTTGAAATAAAGATGAAATACAAGCAGGAATAAATTATTGAAATTTGCAACATTCCCTCCTCATGTAATTTTATACAATTTTCTTCCTTTTTTTTCTGTAGAAAACGCACAAAGTTTACAAAAAAATGAGTAAACATTTTTTTACTGCAAAAATCAAACTTTGTGAGTCTGTCTGTACTTTTCATGAAATTAACTTGTTCAACGTAATTTAGCAAAAAGGTGGTCAGGCTCAAGCCACGACCATGACCATGATTGACCCGTATCGGCATCCCTTTTTTTTGTTGTTTCTCTTCTGCCTGTACACTATGAAATACAGAGAACAGCCACAAAAGATTTGGGGGGAATGGAAAAACAATGGATGGGGGTCAATTTGGCATGTTGCTATAAATCCACATTTAAAGCCATTTATTTTCTATTATTCTTTTTTACCTGTTGACTCTCCATCCCCATAATTTTATTTTGTATTGGCTGTACATCAAAGTCTAGGCTTGTGATGGATGGAAGCCATTTTATTCAATATTTTATAAAATGTGAAGTATCCTCCTCATCCACAGTTTTTGCAAAAAAAACCTGTGAACGATGGGTCAGTCTTGGCCTTTTGGGGTTGGGATAGGGGCAAATGGCTGACTATTAGACAATCTCTGTGTAGATTTTAAGTTAACTATGGCTACAGTTAAAGTTGGTATATAATAAAATTGAAGATGGTCAAAGAAAGAGGATTTTAATATGAGAGCTTGTCTCATTAAACGTTATTTAATATATGAGACTACCACGAGTCGTTTTGGTAAAAGAATACTTGCTACTTACGAGTACAGAGGAAGGAGGAATCCGTGCAGAAAATTAAGCTTTTCAAGTGCGGTCTTTTCTATAAAGACCTTTACTTGTATAACATTTTATACTCCTTTTTTAAAGCTTAACATATACGTACATTTACACTATATCCATGGCTACAGACCATTTCATGGAGGATGGCATAGTTTGAGGTAAATTTGACATGAATTTGAACTTTAGGTTTTTTCCCCTCTCCCAATTTGCCTCCTTAGTCTGGTTTGAGTCTTAGTGTGTTTTTATTGAGATTGTTACGATTAAAGAAATTGGATTAGTCCCTGTGTGTGTAATCCTAGTCTTTGACTTTTTGCCCAATATAATTTTTGTATTTTTTTTCGATGTAGACACAAAAAAGGGATTGTCTTGCCCCTCTGATAAAGAGAGAGAGAGAAACATTTGTAATGATGATAATCAAAATACATGGCAGAGTTAGAAAACTTGACAGGATTCTCTCTCTCTCTCAAATATTTATTACAAGTTCATGGCTTGTCTTGTTGAGGACGGGAGGAGAAGAAGAACCGGATTCAACTTGGATTGAACTAACATTAAATTCACAGGATTTTTATAAAGAAAAATAAAATGGAGCACATATGCCTCCTTTCTTTACAAAACTTAAATACAATTGACCGACAATCGACTGACTGGGATGACTTGGAACAATAAATAAAGACAACTGTTCATATTAATTAAATTTAATTTAAACCAGCCACCTAAATGTGGAATCTAACGTGTACAGTCATTAAACTTAATTTATTGTTACAATTTAATTTATATTAAACTATTTACTACCAAAAAAAGAACAGTTTTCTTTTGTTAAAAATGTACTCATATGGATTTTTATTTTGAAATTGATTTCAAGTTGAGAATTGATTTTTGTATCCATAATAAAAGTCAACAATTTTGAGTTTAATGATGACAAGGGGACTTGACAGTCTTCATCAAAATATGGACAATTGTACAAACAAAAGAGCCCATTATGGACATAGACAACATATTTTACATTAAAAAATGGCGATCCATTAACCAACAAAATAATTAATGTTTACTTTGTCTACACTCCAAGGATTAATATTTAAAAATGTTTCTCTCTCAAGTGCAAAAAGGAAATTATCAATTTTATCACTTGATGTAAATGTGTCATTTTGTTTTTTGGTCCTCTCTTGAAGGAGCCCATGTAAATTGAGTGGTAACATTAGAATTTTGTATTATTTAATACATATTACCAAATACAAACAAAATTTTGCATAAAAAGAGAGAGGAAATGGATTCTAACTTGCAAATAAAAAATGGATTGATGGGTCAGGAGCAGACAGGAATTGATAATGACATTGAACTACCCACGCTCAAAAAAAGATTTATATTCTTTTTTTTTGCTACTGTAAGAAATAAAATGGATTTTTTTGGCCATTTTTATTATATACAATCCATTTTTCACGATAAGAGACTGAGACTGAGGCTGCTCATGTTTACCCAGGACTTTACTCGTTTTTACAGATAAAGTGTACCAGTGCATGGCCATACTACTTTTATAACAAACCAAGTCAAAATTTATGGGATTTTACAGATACAGCCCATCATGGTCATCATTAGTTTCCCCTTTTCTTTTTTAATTTTCCAACCATCTTGGACGTTCTGTCAATACATTTAAAATTAAATTGGGAGAGAAGAGAAATAATGTTATTATTATCTGTATATAATCAGCTTTTTTATTTTGTGAATTTTTTTCAAAAACTTTTATATGAAAGTGGGATCGAAGGACAAATCAATAGGCTGAGATATTGAATTGGACACCATTTTATATTTGTACATTAAGATTGTATTTGTCTGGCTAATTTGCAACATTATCAATCTATCACACATTGCTTTATATTACAGTCAAAATTTAGAGTGAAAGCCATATGGCCCCACAAAAAAAACGGAGAAAAGATGGAGACTAGTCTCCATAGCTAGCACACCAAATTTTTTATGTGGGCCGTCAATATTAAAAGGGAGCGATGGAAGGAGATATTAATTATTTGTGTAGAATTCCAGACTTGAAGAGAGAGAGAGAGATTCTTTCTGTCTAATAAATTTTATTCATGAATCAACGATAGAATTTTCAAGTGCTCCCATGAAAAAACTTTTTCCTTTTTTTCCTGTCTTGTGGTTCTACATTAAATTCCATTTGTAAATTAATAAACTATTTTTAATTTAATCTCCTTTTTTTTCTTTCAAGAGAAAGACCGTAGGAAATTTTTTTTCTCTGTTCTACGTCTAGAAGAAAAAAAGTTTATGGACATTTTCAAGACTTTTTTGGACTCGCATGTAAAAAATGATGTAGAGAATATAAAGTTTCTTTTCTTTTGTCCAAAAAAAATATTTCACTTGGTTATTTTGGATTTCCATCCAGAAAAAAAGAAGAACCATCCAATTTCATGGAGAATCCTCTTATTTTTTGGAGAAAGTAGAGTAATCTTTTAAGAAAACTTTTTTGCATCACTTCCGTGTCCCAAGTCAAGTGTTAAAGTAGAAAAAGTGGAGAGAGAGAGAGTGAGAGAAAAAAGTTTATGTGGCAGTTTTTGTAGTTGGGCAAGTGCGTCGTAATGGTTTGTAATTTCTTATTCATTGGTTGAATATGTCCATACAGCTTGTTTCTTGTTTCTCCCGGGTTTTTTTTGTGTTGGTGGTGGTGGTCTAAGGATGTGAAAGTGGTGCAGTAATAATAATAAACGGAGATAAGATGGAGGATAGAATTTCTATAGTTTGTCTCAATTTATTTCCAAACACATTCCCACTTACACGCTTCTACGACCCCCCCCCCCCTTTCTGTAAGAGGAGCTCCTTTCACACGCAATGAAAATGAACAACAACAAATAACATATGAATTCAAATACTACAAAACATTTTACCCGGGTCTTCTTACCTTTCTCTCGTCTTAGATATCGGGACTCCAAACTTTGTACTTGAGTCTCAATTCCATTTTCATGGAAACTGGAGCACCTAATGCAGGGAGAGGGGATGGGAGAAAAAGATAAAAGTTTTCAAAAATAATAACATTTTGTGTCACATGTACGAAATATTGGCTGTGCCATCTTTCTATGGGCTACCAGGGAGTCGTCATAGGCATGTGGACGTACAGACAGTCGAGCTATTTTTATGTTTAATGCTTCAAATGAATTTTTGTTTGACTTGTCATTAAATTCAACAACCCTCAGAATAGAGAGACTTTTTGAAATGTTTTTTTTTGGTGAAGGGACTTTAAATTGTTGGCTGATGGTAATTTTTAAAAAGTTAAAAAAAACAAATTCAAGATTTACTTTTATTTTATAAAATTAACATTTTATTGGGGGACAAAAATTGTTGTTGAAAATATATGATTGGCATTGGGAGAATATTGTAGAGGGAAATTTACATGAAACTAAATATTTACAGTGTGTAGTTTGTGTTCCCTCCTTATCTCACCATTTTTTTGTGCATTTGAGAAGGTCTCAGAGTTCAAATCGATATTTAAATATGATGATGGTTGGGTTTGAGGAGGTTCCACACAATTTTATCTAATATGAATATCATGTATGGGAGATAGAAAGTTGTCATATTCCAGTCAGCTTACCTTCAAAAGAACCCATTGTGTAAAAAATAAGGAAAAAGTTATCAATTTGATTTGAAATAATGTCATTTTGTATGACAGACCACATTTGTAAAAATATATCTACAGAGAATATGTTGAGGAGCAAGAATGGAGGGTTAAAATAATTTTTTGATTAAAATGAGCTGAGTTGTACACAAAATGATTCAAAATGATATTGAGGGTTTATGAACCCTTTTGACATCAATTATTTTTAATCGATTCAAGAGGGCAGCCAAACTCTTGATGGACAAAAAAAAATAAGCAAAAGTTACAAAAAGCGTCAAAACCCTTTTCACACCAAATAAATTACTTGTTTGTAGATATTTGTCATGTGAGCTACATATTTATTCATAATATTGATGATAGCTTTATTCTTTGACAAATGTCTTTTTATTATTACAATAATTAACTCTTTATTCTCATTTTTCATGTCACACGACAATCTCCATATCCCAATACTCACATGAGACACACTTTGGACAACATGGAGGTTTGCAAAAAAAATTGTTGAAATTTGTGTTACAATAAATCATAAAGAATTATTTGTAAAATTGAGGGGAAATCAAAAGAGTAAATTGGTGGTTTGGAAAATATTCAACGTTTTCATTTTTTTTGAATAATTTCTTGTACAACTCCTCAGTCCGTCATCATGTCTCCGGAAAAAGAATGAGGAATGTCTAAAATTCTTTATCAATGAAATGAAATTCTTTATTTTTGTTCAAGTGGGCGTATCAAGAAATGTATTCAAATTTTCATTTTTTTATAAATGAATTTACAAATTCTGTACAGAAAAAATATTTTGAGTTTACACAACTTGTTTTTTATCCAGGATGCCGCCATGATGCCGAGAAAAAAATAAAATAAATAGTCGCATGAGTTTCTCATTTCGGGTTTTTTTCTTTTTCTGTAGGAACAAGTTTTGGGTCATATTTTAGTGTCACCATATGTCACGCAAGAGTTGTACAGTGTACAGTACACCAGAATGAAGAAAATGATAAGGCCTGGAATGTTTTAGCTTTGGCACAATTTACTAAGCAAACATTATTTATAAAATGGCATAGTGCTCTACTCCCTTCACTACATACAGATACCCAGTCAAAAAATGAAGAATGCCGCACAGACACACAGACACGTTAAACTAAAGTGTGCATTTTCCCTCATGTCCATTATCCTTCTCTCCCTATTACCCACATCACATTTAACTTATACATACAAATTATCATCATCAACATTACCATCAAAAAAATATCTGAGCAAAGTAGAAAAGTTTTTCTTTTTTTTAACTTTTTAAAAATATAAACATGCTCAAACTACAAATTACCTATTATATTTTAAACAAGTTGGGTCCAAAATTTTAATTGGATTTTTCAAACGACAATTTTCTCTTCATTGTCTCTGACAAGAGAAGAGACAAAAAAAAATTTTTTTGACGGGTTTGGGGAGAGAAAAAAAAGTTTTTGGGTGACAAAGTTAAAAAAGAGTTTGGTTTCTTTAATAAGTTATATTGACAGATGACGGAACTACCAGTTTTTATGACAGCTTTACCCCATTTGACCTCAAAGACCCATGTTCTATCTTCATGTGGACGAGGAGCAAAGGAAATATTGAGGAAAAGGAGGTTCGCCGACTGATAACAAAATCTCTCTCTCTCTGTCTAAATACATAAGAAAAAATCTATAGAGAAAAATAGTTTGTAGAGACTACTCCTAGTTTCCCCTCCCCTGTGCCTTCCAATATGACTAATGGACGGAATGAATGAGAGTCAAACTAAATAGGCGGAATAGGCCACACGTCAAAATATTATTAACTGAGTCCTAGGAGTATGTAGTAGTAGTAGTATGGGTCTATAGAAAACTAGAAAGTGTGTGCTAGAATCTAGATTTTAGTCTCTCTCTCTCTCTCTCTGGTGATTTAATATCATCTTAACCATCTCCACAAGAAAAATCACATCTCCACGGAGTAGTATAGGGGGTATAGAGGTGACTATGTATTTATTATAATGACAGCAAACTACAATAAGATTAATCTAAAGAGTTTTGGTGCACGAAGCTAAAGTTGAGAGAGTTGGAGGTTGAGGCCCCAGTTCTGTCTAAACTTTTTGGGGAATGTTTAAATATTTTGTAGAATCAAAACAACGAAAAAGGGGATTGAGCCAAATGGAGCTAATTTTTAGGAAACATGAAATATTTAATGCTTCCTCCCATTTATTATCAAACTGTTATTAGTATTATGAGGTTAACATCGTAGCCCCCCATGGCTTCTACATGCAAATCTAACACAAGTCCATTTCCTTACAATTAAACTTTTCTGTAAAATAAAATTACATGATGTCAAAAATTGTCCTGTTTTTATTTAGAAAAAAAAAAGTTTTTAGAAATTTCAATTAGTTGCAAAAACACTTAGTAAAAATTTATCAAATGAAGTGTCAGTCTTTTCTAGTTTGTCTTTTTTTAATCTTACAATTTCATTTATTCTCAATGTGGCTTCTCAAATGGAAGATGGAACGACCCATTTGGTCGAATATAATCTTTATGACTGCAAGCACGAAGAGCATTTCCTATTCCTTCTCTCTCTCTCTCTGTTTTTATTTGCATTGAAAACACTGGAAATTTGTAGTTTGGGAATTAACCTTAACTTAAAAAAAATGTCAATTTAATGTTACGATATATTTTTCTTAGTATTAGAGAGATGCATAAAATGGATTAAATGTGTTTACTTTTAAGAAAATAAATTTATTTTATTTATTTTTTTACATGAATTTATTTATGAGTTCAAAACTCAAAACTACACACACAAGAAAACGTCAATGGATCGTGATCTAATCTTGACACGACTTGCAATGCAATTTTTTGTAATTCTCTCTCTCTCTCTCTCTACTTTTTGCGTATTTTGTGCTTGTTTTTCAATTGGAATTTCCAGGTCAAAAAAAAGAGTCGAAAGCATAAAAAATGGTTGAATTTTGAATAGACAAGGCAGTTGATGTGAAGGCATGAGAGATAACATTTTTTAGTATAAATATTCTTAACTTAATACATGACATGAAATTTAACATTAAAATGTAGAAAATCAGTCACTTAGTTTTGAGTCTACTTTTATAAAAAAAAATTGCCAAGAATGTTGGATTTATTAGATTATTTAACCTCCTCCATCTGTAATGTGAAGACGCGCTCTCGTTTGTACACAATTTGATGCTTTACATGTAAAACTATTAGTTGATAATTTTTAGTATAAAAATATTTGCACAAATTTTGATATTCTACATGATATGTAGAATGACGTCTAAATTATGTAAGTGCTGTGAAGCGTTAAAAGCATCAATTCTCCAATGACAGGGTGTCAAAATTATATTCCCCCCCCTCTCTCTCTTTGCTCTTGGTATAGAAAATGACAAGATGTGGATCAATACACAAAGATCCAATTTTTTCTATGAATAACATTTCACTAGAAAATTTGAGAACAAATTAAAAAAAATCTCAAACTTTTAAAATGAAAAATCCTCAAGAGATCGTAAAGTTTAGTTTTGTTGTCAACATGATTTATTCATTTTTTCAACTGACCGAAATATGACAGGAAGGAGGAAATTTTAATCTATTTTTCTAAAAAAACGTTTTCATTTTTTTTGATGGATCTATCAAATGAATGGAGAACAAAATATAAATATACTCAAGTTGGCAAATATAAAAAGGCAATTTTTTCAACATTTTGTCATGATATATTCGTAATATCATAAAATGTGTGTACATATTTTTTTGAGCTAAATTGCTCATGTCATTCTACATTAGTGGAGGTTTTTTAGAGGGTGAATTTTCCACTTTTTTTGTGTGACTGGAGCCAAATATTTGTCGTTTCAGGTTCGTTTACTCAATGAAAGCGTACATGACGACGACAACAGTTCTTGTGGGCTCCTTGGGGTTTGTTTTTTTGGCTAGGAAATAAAATAGTGAACAAACAATGTAAAAAGTAAAAGAGAAAAAAAGTGGGCAAGTTGGAGGAAGAGTCAAATAACTTGTTTTGACCTCAAATACAATGCGACAAAAACAGAAAAAGGGTTTCTTCCCTCTCTCTCTCTCTCTCTGTTTGTAAAGAGAGATGCTTTTTTCTTTACAATTCCCGGGTTGTTCATCGACCTTCCAGTCTCAATTTTCTCTAGTTGACTCACTTTCTATCCTCCCCCTCTCTCTTTCTTTTCTCTCTCGGATTGTTAAATTGTAAATGGCACATTTGGCTTATGTCGGATTGAGGCGACCATTTTGTTTTCCATTATTTCCATTATCCTCAACAAAAGTAATCACACAAAGGGTCGGAATTACTCATACACAGGTTACAAGAGAAGGGAACAAATAAGTATTACCATGGATACTTAAACCAATGCAAGGGATCCCCAATCTGAACCATGTGGAGGCACCCTTCCAATTTTTTCCACAAAAATGTTACACTTTCACTAAATGGGCGGGCTAATGTTTACAAGAGGAAAAAGTCAGAAAAAATCAAGGATCACCATGAGTCAAATTATTGATTGGATCCCATGATGCGCCAACTGTGTTACCCGGAATGAGACTTTCCTGGCTTTTTTTTTCACGGGGAAATATTTTCCATCTAAAATTCATCACTCATGTCAGTCAAGGGGGGGGGGGAGTACGTAGGGATGAATGACTCATAAATTTATTGACCCTTCACCACTTTCATCCCCATTGCGAAGCAACACAAAAAAAAACTCCCAAACTTGTTAGTAATATTTTTTGTATTATCGGCTAAAAATGAAAGATTATCATCAACAAAAAAAATGTCTGCATGAACAAGCCAATAAAAAACTAGTGAATTAAATGTAGGAACACTTACTATAAAAATGGTTGTGTTTTGTTGATAATCAAAAAAAAGGTTGTGATTTTTAAGATGCGTACAATTTTTTTTAATGTTTCATGATCATTTCTCCATTAAATGTACAACATTTTAACTCTATAAATAATTATCTCATCTCATCTCACGCAATACGATTAGCTCTCGTGAAAATGATGGTTGAGGAGAGCGTAAAAATATTTTGAGTATAATGGAAAGCTTCATAATATGGCACACGAAAGGTAATAAATGTTTTTTAATCTATTTTTTTCTACTATAATAATATTTGTGTACTCTATATTGTGTATAAATGGAGTCTCAAGTTTAGGCTTGCTCTTGAAAAAAATATGGGGAACCTATAAAACCAAACAATAATTGTTTGGTCATACAATATTTAATTTAATGGACTCGTTTTCTCTCTTGTCATGTTCAGAGTTAGTTTTTAGTTGTACGCATTTAAGGACATTGGCATTGTATTGAAGAGAGGGGGAGGGAGGGATATAATACGCCAATTGTAATATTTAATGTTCCATTACCTCTTTTTGTCTTGTGTATGAAGTAGCTGTGGATTGAAAATTTAGACTTGTCTCTCTTTCATTAGCCGTGGCTAAATTGCCGGTACTTTTCTGGTCCAATTTTCTCTCTCTCTTGAGAATCTCAAGGAGAATTGCGTGTAAGTGTCTCATCTTGTTTGAAAATAAAAAACAATTCAAGTTGAAAATGTTTTTTTGGAGAAACAGAAAAATGGATTGAAGCCAAGTAGAGGCAAAATGATGACAATTTTTATTGAGCCACATAATCTTACACTCTTCCCTCTCTCTCTCTTTCTTTGTGGATATTACCCGACACTTGCCGAATTCTGTCATTTTTATTACCTCACACGCCACAACTCACGTCAGTCTCCAGATTTTTCTGGGGGTTCACGAGTCAATGTCTTGTCCCATAATTTTGTCCACAAAAATAAACTTTTGTATAATATTTATTTTAGTTTTTGAAAAAAATAAAATCACATTGTGAGTCTGTGATTTAAATAAAAAGAAGACATTTGTTTGCCAATTTTGGAAAAGAAGTTTCCTTTTCAATTTTTTGTTTGTTTGGTGGGATGATGGACAAGGTAATAGAATGTTGATAAACTCCTTGAAAGGAGGCAGAGAAGAATAAAAGGGAAGGAAGCAGTTTGCATAATAAAGGGAAATTATTAGAATAATTGTGGTCACACAGACAACAAACGTTAATGATTTCACGTACACGCTCCCCCTCTCCCTCTGCGTAGTACAGAGCGAGAATTATAATATAAAAAAAGTTGAATTTCCATACACGAAATGGATTTTCCAGCGATCCCATCCATTGGTCGGCTCATCACACGGCTTTTTTAGCGTGAGTCACACACTTTAGACCCGTCTCGTCCTCTTGACTTGACGGTCAGAAAAAATGAGCAAAGTGTGCAATTGAAGACACGGTCTGTCTTTCAAGTCTCAAGACAAGTGAACAAGTTGCATATTAGACGTGTATGTACATTTTGTAAAGTCATAATATTTGCGTTTGTGCAAAAATAATGAAAAAACATTGAGACTAGTCGTATGTTACAATCGTACAACTCCCATTAAAGCACTGAGGAAAATCTGGGAATGAGGGACGGAAACAATGAGTTTTTTTTATATGGAAAAATGTAGACAATGTAACTAATACTCAGGTCTTTTTTTATGATTTTCAAAAACTATCATCATTCATGCCAGCCACTGTATCTGTAGTGCACCTTCATTTCACATTTTAATAAAATTCTCCCTCTCTTGCCCTTTCCTGGCCATTGCCATTGTGATGCCTTGTTTGTTTTTGTTGTCAAGATAAAAAAGAAGTAGAAAATGTAGAGGATTTTTTTTTCATGTTGATTCCTTAACTTGACAAAATGAGGCTAGTCAGGTATGATGATAATATATGAGTACTATATGATACATCTCCAAGTTTTATGATTGTAGGTAAAACACACTCTACATTTTTGCATGCTTTCCTTACATTTTACATTTCATGAACCCCCATCATCATTACTATCCTCTCTCTCTCTCTCTGGCTATCATTCTTCATTGTTATTGTGGGTCCTCCATTTTTACTCTGTTTTTGTAGAGACAAGAATTGGCAGGGGGATATCAAGTTGATCATCTCTTCATCTTTTTTACCTTTCCATAAATATTTACTCCTAGTATGTACACTCTTAATGTTTTATTTTCTCATCTTCCTGACAATTCTCCTGACATGAATGAGTCTGACTCCTGTATAAATACTATTTTTTTTCGTTTGTTTACAAATTTTTCATTCCTTCTCATCAACAGTCAGCCTCAGTACCAGTGTCGGCCTTTTGAGAGTCCCAATCAACAACTGAAGATTAACAATAAATTCAACATACTTGTGGTTTTTTTTCTCTCTCTCATCCCCCAAAAATTGTGAAGGTGAATGTGAATGGAACTTGACTTGTTTTTTTTGTGATATTCTTCACTCTGTATAGATTTGTATGGGTGACTCCACCATGGGCAAAAGTAGGGGAATTGGATGGAGAATGAATTTTTGATAGAGAGTACAAGACACCTCAAAGGGGAAAAAAAGTAGTTGAATATTTGCATGTTGAGATTTGAAAGAGAGACGTATTTATTGCACATGTAAAATATCTCTCGTAATATAAATTTTGACAGGAACACATCTTCCTACTTGAGGTAAACAATGCTCTCGGCATTCTACAATGAGAAATTTTTGTACTGTAAAAAGTTTGCAAGTGAGACGTTCCCTTGTTGAGATGGGTAAAAGAAAACAAAGGGAGACGAAAAAAACGTGCAGGCACAAGGTACAGAAGATTCTTTTCTGTAGTTTGCAAGGAGAGCCAGGAGAGGAAACGCCATAATTTCCAATTCCACTTTGAAACGGTGTGTTGAGTGTTAAAGTCTAACGTCGTGCACAACTTTTTAACTCGTCCTCTTCGTCTCTGTCTTCTTCTAGTTTCAATCCATACAACAAGATCACATTTATTACACCCAGTCCAACACAGAGACAGAGAGAGAGATGAGATTGAAACGAGAAAAGAGAGACAAAATCCTCCAGTGTCTTCTCCCCATTCTCCCAACAGTCCCGAAAAAATAAATGGCATTCTTTTCTCGATTTATTGCTTTATAGCCCCTTTTTTCCTTCTTTTCAACCTAACCAAAATTTTGAGATCACAAATCTCACTTCTCACTTCATTCCCAGTTTTGGTGGCCTAAAAGTTGCAAAAGAGTTTTTTGTATCTGTAAAATTACCCATATTATGTGTCAAGTTTAAAAAGTTAATTATTTGTGAATTTTTTTTAAAAAAAAGTGTCAATTACTTTATTGTTTCTCATCTTTGTCCCATTACTAACCAAAATATTTTTGTGTGAGGATCAAGTTTTTTCATGTATTTAAAAAAAAATTTTGGTCAATTTGAGTGAAATAATAAAAATGAAATAATATTTAAGAGAATTAAAGTTAGTGTATTTGTGAAGAAGGCCGAAGATGAATAAAAAGTGTAAATATTTAGTGATCAAAGAGCACTCTTTCCCATATCCTCAAATTCATTGCCAAGTATCTTGTAAGTGGTTTTTTTCCTCTTTATGATTGAATAATGAAAAGAGAGACTCTTTATTTTTATTTTATAATCTAAAAATCCTCTCACATCTTTCCAATAAACTTTTCCCCACAAAATAAAAAAAAAGTTCTCCAAAATCTTGGCCGGTCTCCTCCACCAATCTAAAATATCACGTATCAGAAAGAACAGCGTTGAGACTCTCAGTATTTTTTTTGTGTGTGTAAGTTAATAGAAGAAATATTTATTAAAAATACAAGGAAAGTTAAGTACTGATACATATAGACAAGGTACGTATATGTTACACGTACTTGTTTTACTAGCTAGTTTTTTTTAGCCAAAGTTTCTTCACTCTTTGAGAAAATGGAGCTCTCTCGGCTTATGATGGAGTCGTCAAGTGCATTCTTGGCTATAATCCAGTTGATTGCATACGAGTAAACTTGTACTATGTAAAAATGTTCTTTTATAAATGTTACGTCTGTTTATTTTAGCACTATGTGCATCCATTCCTTTACAAACAAACAAAAATAAATGTTATACTCATCCACCTTTTTATACTTTTTAAAAAAAACAACAACATTCTACATTTGTAACAACTGAGTACAAGTTTAAGACAATGGACTTGACTTTATTCCCCATTTTTTTTCTCTCTTGTTTTTGTTATACACTAAATGTGTATCATTAATCCCAAGGTTTTCTCATTCTCAACTTGAAAAAGACGGAGATTTTTATTCTATTTGTTAAGAGTAGAAAGGATCAGTGTAATTTTAAATTGTTTTGGTTTTTTTTGCAAATGGAATTGAAATGAATAGAATTCAAATTAGAGTCCCTTTTGTTCCTCAACATTGTCTTGTGTGTTTTGTGGATGCAGTTTGAGGATATTTAAACACCTGTACAATCTCCATTTAAATGCACTTTATGGAATGTCCCCCACAATTGTTTTCTATTTTTTTAAATTTAAGAGACAAAGAAAAAAAATTTGGGGATTGTGGATTGTCAGAGTTAATTTGTTGTAATTAAAATAATAAAAACAACAAAAGATTTAACTTTGGCTAATTTGTTTTGTGTGTGTGTGTAGGTACGCATGTTAGACATGTAGAGAAAATGAAATAATATGGATAATGGTGTAATAATAATAATTTTTTGTAAGAAATAGAGCAAACAATGTTAAGCAATAGAATAATTTTTTTGGTATTGTGTTCTCTGTTCTCATTAAGAGGAAGATGAAGATGGAACATGATCGGCAGAGACCAAAGAGAATGAATTAGCTGTAAATAATAATAAGTTCATTTTAAAGACAAAGACAGTCTGTACAGTCTGTAGGGAGTCATAATAATAAACAGAGGTAAAAAAGACAATGTCAGATTGGTTGGAACATTGAATTTGCATGAGGATACATTTAATATAAATTATGATAGACAATGTGAGGAGGGCTTTCAGAAATAATAATACGCCTCACTTTACTTTAATAGTCCCTCCGTGTATAATTATTCTTCTCAAACATTGACTCAGTCAAGATTTAATCCTTTACCAAGAAACTACTCCATTCTTTTTTTTGATTTAGTCCTCTCTGTGAGTTATCAAATCTCTCTTTTGTTAGTTTTTTTTGTCCTATTTTTATTTTTTCATATTTCACATTTAGTAACCTACATTTTACTATTCTGAAATCTAGTTTTTTTTGTAAAGTTTTACAAAGAATGACAAAAATAGTGTTGAGTGATTTTTGAATGTGAATAGAATCAAATTTTTTTTCTTTGTGTGTGAAGAAATGGTGAGGGTGACACTAAATTTTTGTGTGGTGTTTCCTTCATTTTATTTAGTTGACATCCCACCATAAAAATATTTCTTTTTTTTGGAATCTCTGTGTATGGTCCATAACCACATTTTTTTGCACGGAATAGTACACAATGTAAATGGTTTTTTTCAATTGTGCTGGTGTGTTATGGATGCTGGACAAAAAACACAAAAACATTTGAAATATTGTTATGTAATACTTATTGAAAATTTTTGTGCTTAAATTTTATTACAAATTTTTGAATAGTTCCAGTGTCATGAAATATGTGTAAAGTTTGAACCACGAGAGAAATGTCATTGTGTTGATCATAAATCAAAATTGGAAACTATTGAAAAGATTTTTATTAAAATTGTGTCTATTTCCGTAAGTATAAATAATATTTTTTGTCAAAATATTTAAAAATTTCAATTAATTATTGAAATTAGTTTTACAACTTTTATTATTTTTAATATTATTTACTACATCATTCGAATCAAATTTCACTGCTAACCAAAAAAGGGAAATATTTTGCCCATAAATTTGGAGCTCTTTTTAAATAATTTTGTTGACATGATTTTTTACAAAAATAGAGAAAAAACAAATGAAAAAATGGTGGCAGTACAGATACTCGACAGAGGAATAAAAGTTGATTGTTAGACTAGCCTAAATTTAACTCACGACCACAAAAAAATGTTTTTTGCACATCGTAATTTTGTGTTGGCGTGTGGAGCTGGATTGCATGACAAGTGGTGGTTTTGACCATCTCGTCTCTTATTGTAGAGAAATGACCTGTCCAAGTTCATTTAGTTGTTGAGACATCCTCACTAACTCGAGGGGATACAGGGAGACTTGATTTTTAACCAGAAAAATGTAACCTTCCAACTTTTAGAGACTTGAGACGAAAGAGAGAGAGAGTATGCAGAATACAAGTTATTTTATTTAATTTAAAAAGAGGTTGCAGAAATAAATAAAATGAGTGTAATTTCATCATGTGAGGTAACATCAAATTTTTGTTTTAAAAAAATCAAGACTATCCAACAATTGACTGTTGTCTCTCTATTAAGCTCCTACCCACATCCCATCCACATCCACATCCATGTCCATTCTATGTATAGTCAAAATAATTATACTCGTTTCTTCTTTCTCAAAATGAGAAATCCCGAGACTTGGCAAAGACAAGAGGCTGCTCTGTCCTGTTGTGTAACTCAATCTGTGTATCATACAACAAGAAGAACAACAAGAAGTGTGAACGTGAGTGTTGGCCGACAATAAATTCTCACTTTAATGGCTTTTCTGGCTCAAGTGTTTTTCAATAATGACCGGCTTGTTTTTTCCCTTCCATCTTCTCAATTATCCTCTTTTCTGGAATTACTCTAACTCTCCTCTCCTTCTTATTAAAATATGATATATAGTTGTCATGCTCCTACAACCCTTGTCGGCGTTAATCTCGGTAGCCCCTCCACCAACTCAAATTACTATTAACCATGCGAACCATTTTTTTCCAATCATTGCAAACATTCTATACAACAATACCTCCATTTTTTAAAAAAACAATTTAACCTCTACACTTTTTCTAAAAACAAATTATTTATTGTTTATATTATTCTTCTCTGACATTTTACTGAGAGGAGAAAAAAATTAATTACTTGTGTCTTCTCTTACAATACAATGTAAATTGTATAGAGTTAAAACATTAGAGGAAATGAATGACAAATTTTTTCCCTATTTACACAAAAATCCTTTGTGAAAATTACAAAATAATTAAAAAAATTTTATTGAAAAAAAGAGGGACAGATTACACACAAAATTTTATGGGTTTGTATCACTTCACAAGTACAAGTGCAGTACAGGTGGAATATCTGGGAGAGGGAGTATAAATTAATCGTCGTACTTACACTTGAAGGTACTAGAAAATTGGCATATAAAATGAATAAAAGAGAGAGAGAGAGAGGAAAAGGCTGGTTGAAGATGGGAACACACATGGCCAAGGCTTTTATATCATATTCCATTTCCATGCAGTTAACTTGACTTTGCAATCTGTGCATTGACCTGAAAAAAAATTGTATTTTTTTGTGTGCCCCCCATACCAAAGGGTTGAATTATTGAAGGTTACGTTGGTTTTTTTCTAGGAGGATGCCAAGTGATTATATTCCCTTTTTTTGATGAATGATGAGTCAGGTCTCTTTGTGATTACATGTGGGGACGACGGGGTGAATTTTTGATCATGAGAACTTTTGCGAGGCAATAGAGCACAAAAAATATTTTTAATGACTTTAATGATTTACTATTTACACAAACTCCGTTAATAATTACTCTTTTGCAAAAAAAACGACACAAAGTATCACATCAATATTACAGAGTAGGGTCTCAATCCTAATAAAATTTATGTGGACACACACACAGTCTCCATTTTCCTTTTATATTTTATTTTGTACTGTCCTAGGCAGTTTAACTTGAAACCCCCCTCTCATACTCGCTGTCAACAGCTAGGAGAGAGAGAGAGAGTTAATTTAAATAATTTCTCAGGTAATGCTTCCTTAAAACTGTCAGTAAACCTGAGCTTGAGCTTGAGTTGTATAATGGAAAGAGTTTATGAAATTTAAAAAAACATCCCGTCCATTAAAATTACTTTGAGAGTCTTCAATCTCCATTAACTTTTTTTTGACAGTCTAGAAGTAGAAATACAGTGGAGAATTTTAAATCTTTTTTTTTGAAGAGAGAGAGAAAAAGTAAGCTTGAAATTTCAATGGAATTTGAATGTAAGAAAAATATTTTTGGATGTAATTTTAACATAAATTATTATTAAAAGTCAATGCTGCAATGGAGCGGAAGAAAATGTCTAAAGATTTATTATTAAATTCAAAATTGTTTATCTTCTTCTTCCTCTCTACAAAATGTCAAATAGTTCGGTTGATGAAAGAGGAAATGATAAGAAACAGAACGAAAATATTTTTGTGGGGATGGAGAAGGGGGAAGAATTTGTTTTGGCAAAAATTAAAAACTTTTTTGGTTTTCTCTTCCGGCAAAACTTTTCACTTGGCACTCAATTTAACAAAAAAGAAGAATTTAATAATAGTAAATATTTAGGTAAAGATTTTGTACTAGAAATATATTTAAGGGGTATTTAAGTTTTCATAAATTTGGCAATGTTTGTAATAAATCTTTTGGAGGAATGTTCGACTTTGAGAATATCAGTAATATTGTAAACTTTTGCGGCTTTTTGTCAAAGTTCAAGATTATTTGTTTGCCAAAATGGGAAATAGTGAACTAAATTAGGGAATCAAAATAGAGTAATTTACACCGCAAGGAATTTGAGCTCAAAAAAAATTGGGAGATGATGAAGGAGAAGCGAAGAAAATTTGACGGGTGTCTTTTTTAATTTCAATACATTTCTTTCATCTCTTGTCTCTTCAAAAAGAGCAAGAGACTCAAATATGAAAAATTGGTTTCTTTGCCAAATGTCAATTTGGCAAAAGAGATAAAAGAAAGAGATCTTATTTTATCTTTTCTTAATACTTTTGTGTGTACTTTTGTATTGACAGAAAAGAACCTTCACTAAATAATTTTTGACTATTTAGTTTATTTAACTACGAGTATAATTTACTTTGTTTTGTATATTCTACTTTGTACGAAGATAGATAAACACATTTAAAATTTTCACAGTGCAAATAAATTTACCCCTCAACTCTTGAACTTTTAAGTATATAAAACAAGTCTTTTTTTATCTTCAAATAAAAAAAATTCTCATAAGAAATCTTCCATTATCTTGAAGGGTCGTCATTTTGTACACTATCAAATAATATGTCATGTGTGTTATAACTTATATATAAATCACCAGGATTTTTTATATTAAAAAAATAATCTTCCATCTTGTCAACTGAACATTGAACAGAAGCCGACTTTAACTTTTTTAAAAGCTTAAATTCAAGAATATCATTGTGGGCGTATTTTTTTTATTTAACTGTTGACAAGTTAAATTGACAATGATGATCATCTCCACATTTAAATTTATTGTACAATCTCAATTTGCATATGTAATATATTAGTCAACATGGACAAACAATCACTTGGCACCTCAAGTCCCCTTCATTGTTAAAAGGGGTGGGGTGCCATGATAATTATCCCATATAAATTATTATTATTTACTCAGCATCAACATCAACATGATCCACGTAAAGGAAAAGCCACTTTAGTTAAAAATTCTAATTAACTTTGACAAATGCACAGGACAAAAATTGCTCTTGACTCTTTTTTCAACGTCACGGCCATTTTTTTCAAATTTCTCCCTTTGACTTTGTCGAGAGAGAGTTAATGTTAAATATAAATTTTATACGGGCAGATAGAAAAAAGGGGGGATGTGGGGAATATAATGAATTTATGAAATGACAGTGAGTGGAAATAAAAAATTTAACTTGGGTTGTAGCATTTCATGAAGGGCATTTAAATATACAATTTCATACACAACAACAACAACAACAAACATTTTACAAATTGCAGAGACAGGGAAGGCGTGGAATGAGAGTTTGATGCCATATAAAAATGTTGGCTAGTTTAATTCAAGGGAATTTTACATTGTTGGCCAATTTTCAAACCCAAAAAGTTTCAAAGCAAGAGAAATTCTTCCGGTGGCACACTTTCCAGCATCCGCTCCATCAAATAAATATCAAAATCTCACACACACACAAACATCAACATGCCAGTACTCGCAGTACTTTTACAAAGTAAATACTCATTTTTATGTTTATTTTACATGAGACATTTTGCCATACTTTACACTTGAAATCTCTCTCTCTCTCTCTCCACAGCATACTCTCATTTTGATCCATTTGTTAACAAGGCAAAACATTTTTGTGGTCGATACACAGTGTTCATAGAGGAGACCCAACGGCAAGTAATTAACACGATTGGAGACTGCCTTTATAAAAAAACCCTTTGGTGTGTAGAGTAATTAATGTTGAGAATCAACGTGGAAAAGTGTTTATATTCTCAATTTGTCAAGTTGAAATGGAGATGGCTTCATTTAACTTTGTCAAATTTCTTTTGAGCAACTTGACTACTCTTCCGAGTTATTTTAAGTGGAACACTTTTTGGGCAAGAGAATTTGAAGTATGCGATTAGGAATCGTGAGTAATCAAGAGGAATCTGCCATTTATTTTTATCTTGTGTGTGTGTGTCTCTCTCTCTCTAAGTGTACGTGCAAATGCAGGTGTGATTTATTTTATGGTACAATTCATACTGTTTTTTTTACTAAAACATTTTGATCGTGTCCCATGTAAATTTTACATGAAAATTCAAATAGTTTTTTCAGAATACCGACATCGATGATGATCTAAAGTTTGCAATTTCCGCCTTCAAAAGTTTGGTGAAAATTCTTTTTTCTTTCTTTTTTGAAAAGAGAAAATACTTTCAACTTATCGACTTTTCAGTCAAAAACATTTTTGTGTTGAAAGCACGTGTCACTAGTCTCGAAGTGATTGACAATTTTGATGCTTTTTTTGACACTTGAAATTTTCTCATGAAAACTGTCATAAATCTTGAGAGAGAGAAAATTTTCAGTTTGTCTTGAAATGCAGCTGGTGACTTTGAGATTTTGAGAGAGATCTAGAATATTTTTTAGTTTCATATAAGACTCAAGTGATGAGACTCCATTTGTTGTTGACAGTTTGTATCATCATCAATCAAATACACTTTTGATCAATATGTTTTATTTCTTTTAAAGAAATAAACATTTTCTTTGACTGAAGGCAATAATTTTATATAAATTTCGTCTAAGTTAAAGAATTTCATGAGAAATAAAGTCTTTGAATATACAAATAATGTAAAATGTGAAATTTTTCAAAAAAAGGTAAGAAACGATTTTGTGAACCATGAATTTAATCATTTTCTCTTTGATTTGTTTTACAGAAAGCAAAGAAAAACGCTGTTGAGACGACTCAGATGAATTGACAAGAAAAAAAGGTTGCTTTTGTGACAACAACAAGAAAATCTCATTCAAAAAAAAGGACTGGAGGCTACGGATCGTTCATCGTCAAAACCCGAGTGTATTCGTGTATTTGTGCTCCAGTTTCAGTTCAAATATAACTTTTCCATTAGCTTTCTCTTGTACCCGGTGAAAGTGGTTGTCATTTCCTTTTCTCTCCACCCAAAAAAAGTGGTTTCCTGTACAAGGACTTTCTTTGACAATATAGAAAAAAGGACAAAAAAAGTAACAGAGATTGACAATCTTTGCAACAATACACAACAAAAAAAGGAATTTCAATTGGACAAGAAAAATAGTTATATAGTATTTCAACTAAAAAATATAAAAACAAGTTTGAGACTTGTCTATTAAAATTCTCTCTTTTGTGTTTGTTTGATGGGGAAAATATAAAAAAGAATGAAAAGTGAAAGAGTTGGAATGTTTTATATGCTACATTCATTGTAGCATATAGACATCCTTGTTATCAAAAGAACAAAGTGTAGACAACAATAAAAAAAGGAGGAGGAGAAAAAAAGAATTGGAAATCTCCATTCTAATTCTTTGTAAAAAAATAAGAAAAGAAGAAGGAGGCAACCTGGAGTTATTAAAGAGATTAATTTGGTTGATTTATTCATTTGTAATTTTTAAATCGGAATGGTCCATGTATCAGATGCGGGTCGGCACAAGATGCTAGCCTTCTCAACAGAACCCAACATCAACACAATCACCAACATCAAAAACGAGGCAAACATCACTTCTCTAACTTCAATTGACGGAGCCTCCACGACAAATTCAATCGGGAACCCCGTGAGAGAGATCAAAGTGAATAATTGTGTAAATTTGACCAATTTGAGTATAATTAAAGAGGAGACAATTGGGGTGACGATGAATAACATGTCTCTGGATGGGAATAATGGCAATGCCAATGAGATTGACAATGAAAATGGTAATGTCAGTAGTGTCCTCACGACCACCACCATGAGGCAAGTAGAACAAGACTATGACATGCTCATTAATACTGAACCCGATTCTTGCCCACTCCCCCTTGCCAGTGATAAGAGTCTCCATAGTAACAATAAAGTATTCACTGAAGAAATTGTGGTCAATTCATCGAGACATGGGAAGAAGAAACATAGTCAGGGGGGTGGGAATGGGAGTAAAATTTCGGGGGGTTGTAAAGTGTCAAAAAACAGTAAAAGTCACATGACTCCCATTCCATCATGTAATGAATCTGAAGACTCCCCACTTTTGACAGCTGAAACACCATCCTCTGATACGAATGTGTCAACACCAACAAATTCTAATGCTAACATTTCCAATGACACCTCCAATCCTTTTTCTCAAACTTCATCACCCACCACTGTCAACACAGCCACCAATCCACCATCTCAGCAAAAACACACCAAATTAACCAATGGCACCAAACAAGCCGGTCTTAAAAGGTCTCTTTACTGTACCAATTTATTACTTTTCATCCCTCTCTTCCTTACCTGTACTCATCCCCTCATTTAATCCTTGTTTATGATCTTTAATATATTCAGTAAATTAATTTTTATTACTTTCCCTCAAGGCTATTCCTTCAATGTTTTATGCATACAGACATTTTGTCTACATTTATTTCTCTTGTATCCATATTCATGGAACTTCTCTCTCTCTCTTTGTTTACAAAATGCCAGGCCAGCTATGTACTTACCAATTACCATAATAATTCTCGTCTTTTTTCAAGGAATTCTCAGTCAAAGGTTTCTTTTATAAAATGAAATTATGAATTTATAGTTAACATTTATGACCAGTAAAAATGAACTTGTATACAGAGAGAGAGAGAGAGAGAGAGAGAGAGAGAGAGCTAGCGGGTAGTATTTTTCGGGTGAGTTTAAAAACCCGGGATCTTGTCCTCAGAACCCCCTCTCGGAAGAGGAACGAAAGGCTCTCAAAAAAAGTTGCATCCTTTTCCGTTGAGATTCTCTCCCCCTCTGAATTTCCAAATGATGATTCAGATTCTTGTCAATCTTTGTTGCATTGGAATGAGAACATATGGAGGATTTTATGGAAAGATGAGGAAGCTCATTGTTTTTATGACAAAATAAGTCAAAGATAAATATCACGAGTGTAGTATGTATAATAGAGTAGGTATTACTTTCTAAAAAAATAAAATAGTTTATTTTTATTTTAATGATACATTAGATAGACTAGAATTACAGAAAAGAATGGTACGAGTGTAATAAAAAATGCATATGATTTTTGTCTCTTTATTATTTATTGTTTGCAAAAAAAATCTGGTGGAGTGATAATAATAATACAGAAATGTACATGTATGTACATACAGTTATAGTTATTGTATGCCATTTGAAATATTTGTGCTGTACTTTTTCCTCCCAGCACTACATTTTGTTGAACATTGCACTTAGTCAGCTGTGAGTAGAAATAAAGTGATAATGAGGAATGAAGGCATTTTAATAGTCCATGGACTTGCATCCTCCAACTACATGCCAGTACCAGTGCCAGTGCACATCGTAGCCAGCAGTTAAATTCAGTTATTTGCAACCTACACACAACTCTCATTCTCTTTTCCGTGTCATTCAAGTGTGTGTCTGTGTACTACTCCTACTTGTGATTGGTTAGTGGACATTTAAAAGGAAAATGCATCTCATGTGAAATACTTTCCACTTGATCCATTCAAAAGAATAAAAACCAGCAATTTTAACACAAGTCACCGGAAAGCGGAATAAATAGGAAATGCAAAATGTGAGGGGGTTGCAAAAGATACGAATGATAAAATGTTTAAATATTAAATCTCCATTTTATTTCTTCTGTACCATTTCTAGTTTTTTCTATGTCGAGAGTATTTGAAAACATTTGAGAGAGACAAAATAAGTGCAAAAATTAGGAAGTCAGGGGGCTCACGATAATTTAGAAGAGACATAAAACAGACGGCCCATTGGATTTTAAGTATTTTTTCCTCCAATTTTCTTTTCTTTTTGGTAGGGGAAACCGCAGACTAATTTTGTACAATATATTTTTATTTGATACTTTTTCTCTCTCCTACCTACTAAATTGTACCAAAAGAGTGTTATAGCGGTAAGTCTTAATTACAGAAAAAAAATCTCCTGTCAACATTTAATTGTCATGTAACTCCCATGTAACATTATAGCTGTAACACTCACAAAAGGAATTTCAAGTCCATTAAGTTTATTTTGATACTTGTTCATTGTGTCAGTGTGTCACCCTTTAAATTTAGTAAGACATGCTAGAATGGTTTTTGAAGACTTGAGGGAATCGTTGAATTTAATTGAGTAGAATTCTACAAATTGTAAAATACAAAAGGAATAGAAAAGGAAATGTGGGTGAGATGGAAATAATGGAGGATGGCGTAAATTTGTATTGTGTGTGTCCAATGTGGCCTTGAGTAGACTAAAAAGTGTTTTTTCTTTTGTTCTATTTTCAGGGTTTCATTTGGCAGTTCAAAGGGCTCCATGGTGGAGACATTGATTTACGAAAGTCCTGTGACTGAAGAGCCCGAAATCAGTAAGACTGGAAATGGAGTCAATTTAACCAATGGAACGGTCAAATCTACTAACATTTCTACTAACGATCCTAACGATTCCCTTGACTCTAATGCTTCCGGGTAAGTTTCCTTCTCTTTATTTTTTCTCATTCACTTGGAAAGTACCCACGTAGACATTTCTCTGGGTGGACTATACCACTAGGGCTAAAAATGTAACGTCGTGGAACTTAATTGGCTATTAGTTCATCAGTCAAAATAGAGAATTGTGTCTATGATAGAACACGTTCAACTCTTTTCTTTCAAATTTCAACATTTTCTTTTATATTAAGATATATTGCATCATATGTTTTTCATTGCGGTACACAATCCCCCCCTTCTTTTTTCAATTGCTCCCTACTGGATACTCCAAATCGTCTACAATTTGTACAAATTCAATGGGAAACACGTGCGTCTTGCAAAAAGTTTTTTTTTCTTTTTTACTGTCAAATTAAAAACAATTGAAAAACAACAGTCTTGAAAGTTGAAATATATATTTTTTTCCCAATTTTCTAAATTGATTTTGAAGGTGTAATAAAATTTACAAATGTTAAATTTTATTTTCAATGTCATTAATAATTTATCTGTCATCAAATTTTGATACTTTTTTACTCTCACTCAGGTGAGTTGAAAGATTTGTGTTAAAAGTTGAAAATTCTTTTTATCGTAATGATGACGATGAAGATTGACTAATTTATTTTTTTTATAAAGTCAATGGCAATGAATCTAAAGAAACTTTAATCAGCTTTTTGAAAAGTTTGTGACTTTGAGTGTCATCAAGAAGTTTGGAAAAAGATTTTGTGTGAAAAAGATTTATAATCATCCTTTTTATATTATGTGCTGACACTCTATAAAAACTGATATTTTATTAAAATTAAACTGTCGAAATATTAAGAATTTATTGTAAATTATTTAAAATAATAATTTTATATTATTTTTCAACTAGTAAAAACAATAAAAAAACGTTGTAAATTGTTTTTCGCATAAAAATGGAATTCCTTCATTATAAACTTACAAGATTGATTAGGGAGGTTAAGGCAAGGCTACAAAAAATGAAATATTGATTGAATATTTTCATTGAATTTTTACAATCAAAAAATTTGTAGTTTGATATATAAAACTTTAAAAAATATTTTAATTTTTTTATGAGGACAGGAAGCGTCATGATGACGAAAAGATTTTTTTCAAAAATAATTCAGCCTTATATTCACGACGTCATATTGATAAAATAAAGCTAAAGGGATTCGGTTTACCTCCAAACCCACTTAAAGTTCAAGGCCTGACTTGATGTGGAGATTGAGTGGTGGAGAATGATTGTGTCCATGTTAATAAAAGGAGAATCTCGATGGCAATATGTCACGTCGAATTGTAGACAATTTAACGTACTACCAAAATATATAGCAAGCCTCTTGTAATAAAAACCACAAACATATAAAGAGTGACCACTTCTCTCTTCATTCCTGACCGCCTTCTCGTGGATAACAATGACGTGATGAATGATTCTCCATATTTTGTATGGAATTTCCTTTAAATAATCATCATCCAAGTCGTGAGATTTAAATAAATGGAAATGAGCCTTGTCAATCCAATTAAGATGATTGGCCATTGGCTAAAATGAACAAAACAATTTGAACATCCCAAATCCCTATTTTTCATTCATCAGTACAATTTTATTTTATAAAAAGACATTTTAATATACATTTCTATTGTCATATATTTTGACATATTAATTTTCTAAAATATTCCAAATAGTGAAGAATTAATTAAAACTAAAAACTGGGTTTATTACTTTATTTATTAGTTGGACAGGAAATAAAAATAATAATTAATTGTAAAATTTAATTGTCAGCATTTGTCTTGAGTATTGAATAATGTCAAAAAATGGGGGCTAGAGCTGAAAACAAGAAATAATTTACATGAGCTTTTGAAGAAACAAAAAAGTTGTAAAAAACCGTTGTTCCTTATTTTGGAATGCAACTCTTGTCCATAATTTAATATGTGATTAGAAAATTCCAAGTTTAATTAAAATAAGAAAAAATGATTATTCATAATAAAATGTGCAGGCATAGAACACTGACATGGTTCCCTATTATTTAAGATCTCATTAAGTTCAACATGTACTCACAAAAAGTTATTAAATCATGATAAAAGTTACATTAGTCGATGAGAATCTTGGAGGGTAGTGAAAATTGTATACAATTTAGTTAATAATATTTTGTAAAATGATTTCTGGAAAATATACATACATTTTTCATATTTCCATTAAATTACAGTTACCTAATATATTTCTATACAAAGTTAAATTATTAACTACGAACCAGATTATAAATTCCCCCATGAGTCTCATCCAAAAAGAAAAAAGACGTAATGGAATTCTCTTTTATGATTAAATTAGGTGGGAATCACTGGATGAATGATTTTTCAAGTAGTGTCTTAATTAGATAGAATATTTACATAGAAAATTCCATCTTATGATACGTAATAAGAGAGTCGAGGGATTTTGTGTAGTTTTTTGTGTAGGGAGAAATCAAATTTGTTCTTCTCAAGAAGAAGGAAAAGTTGTTGGCGTCTTCAAGAAGGAAACAGGATACGCCAATCTGTAGGGAAAGGTAGTTTGGTTGGTCTAAGGAGATTGAAATTTTGCAAAAGGAATTCTTAGATGGTGACTGTGTCATCGAAATGAGCATCTGCATCGTCTTCATGAACAACTTCTCAATTTTCTTTCCCTCCATAGCGCTATATTAAATTATAGCCAGAATCTAGCCAACTGATACTTTCGCTCGTCTCTTCTTGTGTACAGATCTGGCTATGTATCCCCTATACTATTATATATATAAATTACCCAGAGTTGATGGTTGATTATTCCCAAATTTATGACAATTTTCTTCTCCGTCTCCCCCAGTCAACATTAAGAAGAAGAGAACAGCAATTTGGTTTGCATTATTACAGACAATTCTTTCAACAAGGGCAAGCTTAAAACCAGACGGTTCTGGACCCCCATCATCTCTTTCTATCCTTCCCAAAAAAAAACTTTTTTTTTTGGTTGAGAGCGTATTTTGAGGCTCACGTGGATGTCCCAGTCTAAGAGAGAGAGGGAAAAATGTTCTTTGCACTTTAGACTTGAGGACTTTGTCCTTAGTGGTTGGACGTGCAAATAGTTTTACGGATATGCGTGAGACTCACTAAATTACAGAGGGG
Organism: Arrhopalites spinosus; assembly: GCA_034700945.1. Lineage (NCBI taxonomy): Eukaryota > Metazoa > Arthropoda > Collembola > Symphypleona > Arrhopalitidae > Arrhopalites > Arrhopalites spinosus. The sequence goes on from JAQIVZ010000010.1 coordinate 150,368, forward strand.
AGAGAAAAGAATTTCAAGTAAAATCTTCCGTTTTATTCTCCCATGTCTCTTTTATATACATATAGTGTACATGTACACTATATGGACAATATATGGACCCCAATTTTTTTGTACTGGCCTCGGCCTCCAATCCGGGTTTTTTATTCATCTTCTCATACGATACACCTGGCCAAATATTTTATTTACATTAAAAGATCCCCTAATTTCTAGGAGTCTACTAAGGGGATGAGGAATATTAATCAAAAAAATTAAATTTTCACCTAAAAATTGATATAAATTAAAATGGCTAATTAATAGAAATGTTTTTTTGAATGGTTGGGTGTCAATTATTGATAAAAAATGATGGGAGATGTCTTGTCCCCATTATGTCTCTGTGGAAAATAAAATAGACAGAGAGAGAGGGATAAGGAAATAAAGATGAATCACTGTGGAGTTTATTTCCTCTGACAAATTTCTTGTTTTGCCGGTCCATGTTTGTGTTACCGGTTGCCGTCTACCGGGAGAGGAAGAGAGAGAGAGAGACAATTTAATTTAATTTTTTTCCATCTTGTACAAGAAGGTCGGATGGCTGATGCATCAATAAATGTCCGAGTTAATTGCAAACAGGAAGGCGGGAGTTGGTTCATGTGGTACTGGTGGCGCCTGGTTCTTTCTTTAGTAATGCAAAAAGTTGTTTGATGTATTGAATTTGATGGGAGCTGTTCCAACAGGATATGGGATATGCACTCTGTTAAGTAGAACCAAGACCAACCAACTTGGAATATAATTTTATATATCCATTCCTTCCCAAATTCAAAACTTTTTTTGGGTGCATTTCTACATTCCCCACACGTCCTCTTCTTGATAAGATTCTCATTCACATGGAGACGTCCATATGCATAAGTCCCTCTCTCTCTCTCTGTGTGTGTGGATGGAGTATCCCTGTAAAAATGCACACAAGATTCTGTAGATTTATCCTTCGCAATGTAGAGAAAAAGGATTCACAGTTCCGTACGAGTTGCCAACCCCCTCGACTGGAATGGACTCTCTCTGTCTTTCCCATGACTCTACACCTACCTGATATACTCCCCATTATATAATTCTACTAAGCTATAGCCCGTCCCCATATAAAATCATATTAAATGTACATCCTCTAATATCTCTCCTTATTGGCAGCGGCATTGCATTTGACTCTACACAGATAACAACTGACGAGGGACCCTCTCTCTCTTCACTCAAATGACAACTCACACTTAATTTAACTCTGTTTCCATCATTACCCTCATCTGGTTATTGGGATACCCACGTGTCCTTCTTGTCCTTAACTAGTCGAGTGCTAGTCGAGGTCATTTTTGAGTGACCTCTTCAAACTTTTTGTTGATAGAAATTATTTGCAAAAATATAACAAATAAAATGTGGAAATTTTCTTGTTGTTGAGAAAAGAAAAGAAATGGAAAGTAGGAACTTGGGTGCTGAAAAAAAAGTAAATTTGGGACGGAGAATGGGTAGGGTCTGTCCCTTGTTAGAGAGATAGAAATGAGAGGGAGTGTATAATAATACTACATGTACATGTGTGTATGCATTTATAGACCGTCTCTTGTATCTCTGTGTGTGTACTTTTGCCCGAACTCTATCAGATGATGAAGAAAAAAAAGGCTCATAGTTATAAGTTGGGACTATGAGCTATAAGAATGGTACAAAGTACAGGGAAGTTTGAATCTAACAACAAAAACTAAACTACTACAAGGCTTGAGTGCATGAAAGTGTACAAACTTACACTTCTCCCCATGCATGTACTACACGAGTAGGATGGCTACGAACTACATATAAACTCTCTCATGATTGTTGTTGTATGTCGGAGAGTATCTGTACACACATGACTGTACATGTACACTCCTCTCCCTCTCTATTCGTATAAATAGTATGAAAAAGGGGGTCTACTTGCATGTTTTCGGCACTAAAAATTGTTGAGACGATAGGGCAGTAGTTCCAAAATAGTGGGTATGTACGTAGAGATAGGTATACCCAAAATTTAGGATTCCTATAGGCTGACTGTGGAACTGTACAGTGTAGAGTGGAGAGGATCGAGGAAAAAGCTTGTGCTGACTTTGCCTTCTCCCTTCTTTCTGCGTATCTGTTGTACACATTGGTGTGTGTGTGTGGGTTATATAGATTTTAGTGGTGGAGAGACAGAGAGTGCTTGGGCTGCCTATTTTGCTTCTCTCGTACCGTCGTCCTCGTGCTGCTGGTTCATACATTCAGTTGGTAAAAGTCGCTGTCGTTCGCTTCACCACACACTTTTTACAGAGCTCCTCCTGCTGCTTGAACCATGAGAGAGTGCAATTGTAGCCGCACACTAACTTTTAGCTAAAAACTAAGAGACCACGACGCTATATCCGACTTTGTAAACATTCACTACTGGCAGTGGCAGCCCTACTAGTCCCCAGTTCTCAATTGTACAGAGGAGTACAATTTGTGGAGGTAAAACGAGGAATTCTTTATTTTAGTTTTTTTCACAAAACTTTTTATTTTATACAACTCCATCCCCTCTCTCTCTCTCTCTCTCTGTGTCACCTCACAGTGAGCTTTGAACCACAACAAGTTCCCTTGTACATGTACAACTCCAGTGAACGCATGTCAACTTCCATGTGGACAACAACACAACAATTATTTACCGGGCAATTATTATTCAACTAGTGAAATTCTCACAGAGATCGAGACAGATTCTTTAATTTGTTTTTTTTAAATTACAAAAGTGCTTTTACGTAGTTTGTGGAATTATTTAAAAAGTGATGATTCAAAATAAAAAATTGATTAACAACGGATACAATTCTGTAGCTTGTGTGAAAAGTTGATATATAAATAGAAAATAAAGTGATTCTCTCCCCTTTTTGTCCTCCTCCTTGAATATTTTTATGGAATATGGATTTTTAAGATAAGGAATTTATTTCTACAGAGATTACTCACATTTTTCTGTGACTACAAAGTAAGTACAAAAATATTTTCATTTAATTATTTGTAGTATCGAAAGTGTTTAAATTAATCTAAAATATGATGATATTTAAGTGTCTATTTTTCATAAATGACTTTGATATCTAGACTAAGAAAATAATGTCAGAGATTCTCATAAAATACAGATCAATTACACATGACAAGTTTTAACTGACCTTAAACTAGCGGGGGGTGATAAAATGTAGAATATATTTTCAGAAGTGTATTTAATAATTTATACAGATACATATTTATGATAAAAATTAAATATGTACACTCCATGTGTAGGAGTGGGAGACCACAAGATAATGGTTATATATAGGTTATCACATGAGAATTTAGTTCATTGCAAATAATTTTCAAAGTTTTGAATTATCCTTCTATTCATTGTGCAATATCTTTGTTAACTAGAGAGAGAGAGAGTACACAAAACAGACGTCATCATTATCATTTATTATTAAATTGCAATGGAAATTTTGCTCTTTCCATCTGTACACAGATATTGGATCTTCTTCATAGTTGTCTGTGTGTGTGTGTGTACAAATATTTTGTCAAGGAGGAAAAAGCACATGTGTGATCTTTGTCAGTATGGAGAGAGAGATACAGAGTGTGACATTATGTGGTGGAAGACTTAAATATAATTGTAGAAAATATTTAAGGAGATAAAGACAAACATGTACAATACAAGAAAATGTTCTCTAGCATGCAGATCACGTATTTAGTTCCACTGCACATGCTTTTCTCTTGTTCTCTTCTCTACAGACTTACATCTACAAATGTAAAGATGCTTATGAGTACATGGAAATGGTAAAAGAAGAGGGGGAGGGGAGGGGGTACAAGATTCTTCGTCATGTCATTATTTATTTATAGTATAAAGCACTTGAGCTCTCCACTCGTACCAATTCAATTCAATCTATACGCTCTCTTCAAACTAAATGTAGTGTCAAGATTATTGTTTCCTGAACACAGTCTCCCATAGTTGTATCAGTATTTCCCTCTTTTTTCAATTAACTTTAAACTTTTATTATTGTATTATCATCATTATCATCAAGCGCCAAAATTAAAGAACCCCTAAAGCCCAACTTCAAGTTAGAGAGCATCTGTATCAAGTGATACGCTTTTCTTGGAATTTGGATCCAAGATTTTTTTTATATTTTTATTTTTAATTATCAAGACTGAGACTAAAATGGAGGTAGGAACAAAGTTATTTTTCCTCGTCTCCATTGAATTTAATTCCTATGGTGGTTTTCTGGGAAGAAAAACAATGGGATAATAATTTATATTTTGTTTTTATACTTTACATAAAGACAGTACATAAATAGTGTATGATAAAATAGATGAGTATAAAAATTATTTACCATGAGTAAATAGAACAGTTGGTAGCTCATTTTGTAGAGATAGCCCCGGTGACTAATTTTGATATGATTATTTTGCACTGTGTGTGAACCACACCAGATTGTCAATGTCCTTCTTTTTTTTCCTCCATAAAAAAATAAACATATGGACACAAACACATGTGTGTAGACCCCGTTAATGTGCGTGTGGACTGGGGATTACAATTTTTATTGTAGTTCAAGTATCTATCTGTCTGCTCCTGTGTAAGACCTTTTTGAATTTGGAACACTTCCTTCATTTGAAAACACAGGTAAAAAAATGGATGGGTATCCTGTCATCTATTTTACTTGACATTTTTAACACGTGGCCTTCCTTCCTCTCAACCTATTGATTCTTTTCTTGTGTCATTCAAAATAAATTCCAAATATTATATAGGTATATGGAGAATATTCTAGACTAAACTTTTATTCAATTAAAAGGAAATAGCTGTACCAGTACCAGTACAAGTGTCAAGACTATTATAAATAAAGGGATTGGCAGGAAAAAAGAATTTTGGAAAGAAACCAAAAAAAATTCAACTGTAGTACATCTGTACAAGTAACAAAACAAAAGAGACTAGATTCAATTTAATCCTTGAACTACATAGAAAAGGAGAATAGATAAAAGTGTATCAAAAGTGGAGTTATGGAGTTAAGTATAAAATTGCAAGATGATGATTCATCTCGATAGACGCCATTTCGAGTATTCCCCCCTCCAATAAATTTGATGATATCATGGAGTGCACAGTAGAGGAATTCCCAATGAGTACATCTTATTCTATGTATAAAGATAAAAAGAAAAATGAAAAGAATTGTCTTAAGAGAGGGAGAGGAGCTCCTTGACTTGAAAATTCCTGAGGGAGCATTGATCGAATATTTTTCTTTTGTAGCCCAGCATGAAAATCAAATCAATAATAATTTATATGGAAAATTCAAACTACTTGTTCCACTCTCTATGTTGTAACACAGGGAGCATTTTTTTCTTTTATGTCGGATATTTCTTGTCCAACTTGGTAGCCATTTATTTCCTAATTTATTGAACACACACACACAAACTTCCCTTTGGTAGTGACGACTCGCTCTTTTACTCAATTTTATAGGGATAATTGAGCCATTGTATTATATATTGTATTTTTTTATTATAAGCTATAATAAAACAATAAAATCATCAACCTCTACTCAAAATCTACCTAGTTAGCAAATAATGTCAGAATATAATAGTTAGCTAAAGTAGAGAGAAAAAAAGGAAATCATTTTTCATGACTTTGTCGTCGTCAGACTGCAACGACTAAATCTTTTCCCAGTCATGACGGTTAAGCATGGCAAACTATTCAGTGAAGAGAGACTACACACTAAATTTCTGACTTGTAAGGAGCCATTTTCTTTTGAAAAATTCTACAATGCCGGTAATGTTCCTTTTTTGTAGAGAGAGAGAGGGAAATAATTAGAAATGAGAAGGGGCTGATAAAGAAATATATCCTTTAATTCAGACATAATTGGCAGTTTAGAGATTCCACTTTGAGGGAAATGGAGTCGGAGTTTGCATGGAAAATAGATAATTCATTGTTTTCTACAAAGATAAAAAGAGAGAGAGGGACGAAGGATGTGTTTTAGAGTTGTCAACAGAAAAGGAAAAAAATGGCCATTTGGTAGAGAGAGAGAGAGAGAATGACTGGAAGGGATTCTACACAATTTATTCAATTAGAGGGAAAACATTTCCCTATAGTGACGACGAGGAGGATCATCATGATGATGGGAGAGGAAACATGGCTAATCTTAAACTGGCAATTGTACTAAAGATAGGAAAAAAAGACAAAAAAAGAGAGTTATATTTAAGCTTTGCTCTTTTCTAATCTAAACACTAACTTGTCCTCTTTTAAAACGTGCGTACTGTCTAATCATATGGCATAATATACACACGGCATTTATTCTATCTCCATGAGACACAGCCTTCCCAAAACAGACTCATGACAGTGAATCGTCATTCGGCATGGATCAAGAAAAATAAACGTGATTGACGAAGATAAGAAAAATAGAGTCAAAAGGAGGAATATGCCAATTAGACTAAACTTGTTATTTATTCTCTACCGCCTCTCTCTCTCTCTCCAGCAGCCTAAAATTGTAAACTGGTCCACTATTTTTATTGCATATTTGTCAGCACGTGGAGAAAGTCGAGTAATGCTCCCTCTCATCATCGTTTATTTTTTTGTATTTTAACGGGTAATATTTACAACCGTACATTTATAATAAGAGACCGAGTCCACAAACTGTGTCCATAGAAAAAAACATTTAAAGTAAAACTCCCAACCTTTTAGTCTTGTTCAAGACCGAAAAAGTTGGAAGAGAGATTCTTTTGAATGTGAGATATCTTAATCACCTCCCATTACGCATTTCTACTTATGTACACACATTTTAAAATAGACGCATCAATGTAATTGTAAAAATTTCTCATTTAAAAGCGGAAAATGATGTCTTGGCTTCCCTGGCCCCTCTCTCTCTCTCTGTATTTTTCTTGGAGTTTGAGTGGTTGAGAGAGGAGAGTTCAAGTCTGTATGAATGCCAACGTTTTTGAGTTTGGAAAACATTCCAGATATGTAGAAACTTGGCCTTTGGTACTGTACAGCTGTGGGGAAGTACAAGAATGTTTTTTGATATATCTTCATTCATCTTACCAACCAACACCCCAACACACACACTCTCTCATATCATTTGCTAAATTTGACTATGAGAATTCGAGGAACAAGACCAAGATAAAATGGCATAAAATTTCTATTTTAATTTTAAACTTAAAAAAATATCTCATTTAAAATGTACATTTTCATTTTTTGAAAAAAAGTTTTGAATTAAGATTCTACTGAAAGGACACCGAGATTTGTATATAAATTGAAAAACATTTTTAAAAACTGTTCCAACTTTTATCTTAAATCTCTCTCTCTCTCTTTTATGCCCACCGTGACAAAAAAGGAGGAAAAAAACACTTTTTGAAATTTATTCAGTAAAAAGAAGGAAAAAGGGAAAAGATTTTATTTGGAGATTCCGTGAAAACTTTTCTTTTTACCATTTTATATGGGAAAAGACAATTTTGGCATCCTCCGAAAAATTCACGCACAAAAAGGGTCCTCGTGCGTACGAGTAGGTTTTGTCTAAAAAGTCTCTTCCATCTAATTTCTTATTCCTTGAGCATTTTTGGGTAAAAAAAAGTCATTGTGTGCTGACATTGGGAGCTCGACGTTAAATGGTGGAGATGTTCGTCGTAGAGAGGACGTCACATTTAAAAAAGTTGGGAGCGCATTGTTCCGGCCGCTATTTTGTCTCTTTTTTTGTAATGGTAAACACGAAGAAGAATGCATTCGTTTGTCTGTGGTAGAATCTGAGTCTGGGAGGGAGATGCAATTGCAACGTGAAGAGGAGAGGGGGATTTGAGGAGAGAGTGCCAAGTAACATATGATTTAAATAACATTTTGTCCCTCTGTCGTAGTGACGCTCATTTCTCCTGTTTTTTTCACAAGAAATGGAAGACAAGATTTTGTGGGTAGTTGGCGATATTATTATAAAATATTATGGCAAAAGATCTCTCTTCCCCAATGTAAGACACTGTTTTATATTCCTTGTGGCCAAAGATTAAAACACAAAAGAAATGGAAAGACAGAAGGATGAAATATTGGCTGGTTGTACATTTCCATTTCCTTAAAATGATTCCCGTGCTCAGCATTTCCCCCCTCCTTTCCGTCCAACATTATTTTTCTTTACTTTTTTCTCTCTGCAGTCAACTCAACTCAGCATTTATTCCAACTCTTTAACATTTTAAACATTCCATTTTTCCCTTTCCATGCTTCGTGAGGCACAGACAAGGGAAGGGGATCAGGGATGGTTGGAAAAAATGTTAAATTTTCAAGTCGTGTCATTTTGTATAAAAAAGGAGCGATATGAGTCTGCTGTGGTTCCTCTTTTTAATTTTTTTTCTCTTCAAAATGTCAGAATTTTATGACTTGAGAGAAGAGAGTCAATGTGAGTTGGAGATAAATGATGGCACCTTGTGACTCCAGTTAAATTTGTTAAAATCATTGCATTTCAATTACTGACAAGAATTCATTTACATTTTGTGGAAATATGTTTAAATGGCCACATTAAATTTTGAGAGTGCACTAGGTAAAAAAATTGAAAGACAATTTTATTAGGCTCATGAATTATATTTTATAGTGCTGTCCACTTCAACCTCTATGACTTTTGACCTCTCATGATTGTACAACAATTTAAATCTTTTTGAGGGTCATGTGCTTATACAAGTAATCACAGAGTAAGTTTTTTCCGATGCCTTTAGTTTTAGCCGGTTATTTCCTCATTGTTTAGGGTACAGGGTGATCCATAAAATGGGGGAGGGAGTCCACACCTTTTGTTAGCACAATAAATTTAAATGGGGGAGAAGATGGTTGTGTATTTTATGTATTAATTTATTTAAATTGATTAAGTATAGTGTAGAATGTGTTAGAATCTGTGGAGGATCCAGTTTGTGATAAAATGATACTTATTATCATCCCATGTACCTGGCTAGTAATCATCAAGAAATTCTTGTTCAATTCAAATATCCATAAAAAATTCTAGTGTCTGTATTCCTACTTGAAGAACATTTTCTGTCTTTAATGTACAAAATAATTTTTTAGCTTGTTCAACATCATCTTAACTGTTGTCAAAAAGTAAATAAATTGTCAATTGTCATGTGACATGAGATTGTAGTATCCCCATCACGGATGGTGATGTCCACAATTTATAGAGAATATTTATACTGCACTTTACCTGTAATGGAGATAAAAAAAAAGTAATTAAAGATTTTGTTCATAAATCATGACTCTCAAAGATTTCAACAATAAAAAAGGATAGTGTCGATCAAGTAAATTACATTGAGGGAATTCGTGCAAAAAGATGAGGATTTTCATCTCCTCTGTAGAGGAGATGATGATAATGTAGATATTTTATTGCCGTGTTTCTTTAAAACATGCCCTCACTACAGATACAAGTTCACATAGACTGGTTTTATCTAAAATATCATGCAAAAAAAAGATTAAAGTAGCAGTGGCGGCGGTGTTCTCGATTAATAGTTAAACTTAAATTTCTACAGGCTATTACATATTAACACACACAAAATAAATGGTGGGCTGACTAACATCTCAAGGAATAAAATAAGGGAAAATGGGAAAATTGGCCTTCATTTATATTTTTACATTGGCAAAAATGTTTAACAATTTTTAAATTTTCATCTGGCGAATTGCCCGTCAAGCCAAACCCCAAATCTTTGAAATGTTGATGCACCAAGAAGAAGACACACACAAGTAAATTTAAGACAGAGGGAATCCTGACCACGGAATACAGAAGAGATTTTGACTATTATACGAAGAACCTCATGCCCGTCTTTTTTAGCTCACGATCGCATTAATCTGTAAAATGTGAGGTAGTTTTTGCTTGTGCAAAGATTACAGAAATTTTTTTTTTAAACCGCTACGGTCATCAACTCGTTGATTACTTGTACTCGAGTAAAATAAAATGGTGAGGCAATTCTATTATCGGTAGGGGAATTAATGAGCCGTCAAAATTTCCATCATAATAAAAAAAACTCTTCATATCATAAACTAAGAAGCATGAAACTCACAAAAAATCATAAAGTGCACCCGCATAATTATTAATGATTGTAGGTACTTTATACATAAATAACAAAGGTGATTTTAAAAAACCGAATGAAACTCCCTCCAAATTTAATTTTTTCGGTTCTTTTGATGTTGTCAATCAGGTGGCGTACATCTCAATTAAATTTGTTCCATATCGTGGCAAAGAAAACAAAGTAAAGTATTTAATCATTTAAATAAATATGATACACAAAAAAATCTGATATTTTGATTATTGTAAAATTGACAAAAATAATCGTCACAATAAATATGAGGACACATTCATAAAATAAATCAGAATGAAAAATGGAAGGAGGGGAGTGTTGACTTGTAAATTGTAGAACATGTTGAATCTTAGACGACAGTTGAAAAAATTTCATTCAGAAAATAAATTAGAGGAGGACGTTAAAAATATTTACTATGGTGTAACGACATTCCACAAAAATGGGAGTAATAATAATAATTAAATCTATGAGCAAAAAGAAAAAGTTCCAGATTCTTGTCACATATCAGAAATGCACTACCGGGGCCTTGATTTTTTGTGTGACAGGAGAGGAAGATGGGGAGAGGAAAAAAATATTGAAAACATGTGGATTACTTGCAGACTTTTCTGTCAAGAAAAAAATACAAGGCGGATAAGTGTAAAACGACCGTCTTTGGATTTTGGTTATTCTCAATTTCTTATGTGCCGGGAATATTTCTTACAAGGGGAAATACAAACACAAGAAATCTTCAATGGTTGACATGACATGACAGTGAAGGAAAAATCCTTTCCCCCATTTTTTATTAGTTAAACAAAAATATTCTTGTGGCAAGTCAAGGCAAAAAGGATTGTGTACTCGTATAAACAACATTTATTTTTAATAAACCAAAATTCATCAAGGCCAACCAAAACTCCTTCCCCTCATTTACATTTACAATCCCGGCTTCTCAACATTTTCTACAGATCCATTTGGAATATTTAAAGGCCTACAAGGGGAAATAATATTTTACACAATATTTTTTTATACTATTAAACTATTAGAAAAAATCAAATCTCCTTTAAAAATTTCAGCTGGAAATATTATTGGCTCATGCTTATCCTCATTCTGAATTCTGAATCTAATTCTGGTCAATGAACTGAAAGCGACCATATGTAAAATAGTAAGAAAATAGGCACGTCCAGTTGTCAAAATAATTGAGATGAGACAACTGTAACAGTTATATAAATGTCTGTATGAAAAATGGCGACCGAGAGTTGAGTAAAATATTTAACAGAATTTTTAAATTTGATGATGCATTTTATTTTATCACTAAATCAAGCCTTGAAATTCTTTAATATTTTACATACACAAAGAGAGAGAGAGAGAATGATTTGCAAATGGGAATAAAATTATAGACTTTAGTAACATAACAAACTATACAGACACTTGATGCAAATAATTGACGTTCCAGTTTTACATCTTGACAAGACCTTGAAAAACAAGGAGTGGAAATGTAAATCTTTTGGACAAGATTGTCCTTCCGTGACGCCAATGAAAAACATTTGGATTTAGTCATTTTTCTCAAAAAAAATCAACTTTACAGAGTAATCTGTATTGTTTAACTTGGGACGTGTCGATTGAAAGTTGTGGCATGTAAATAATCCTTGAATTTTGTATAAATATCAACTATTTTTCCTTGTCTCAGATTATTGATGAGGCCTCTCTTCATCTCCATCTCTCAAAGAGGGGAAGCGGTAGAATCCGGTTTGGTATTTTGTTCGGGCTCATCATTTAGTAGATAATACATAATAGTCACCCCCCAAAAAATGGACAAAATGTTACAATAAGTAATTGGCAAGATCCGGACTCAAAATGTTTATGTACATGAGACTAAATGACTAAATTGTATTAAGGATGACGGGAAATTCAGTTGGTTTTATAATAAATAAATAGACAAGAGAGAGAGAGAGAGAGTTGGGGGAGGAGGGGGGTACGGGATATCCTTTATCCTTTCCTTTGTTCAATCATGCGGTCTCTCTGTATTTGTGTAGTTTTGATGATGAGACACGACAAAAATTGTAGCCATTTAGCCAATTCATGATGGAAATTGGAAGAATAATAAATGTGAAAAATAAAGTGGGCATGTTTATTTATCTTTAAACTTTTTATCCCATTTATCCAAAATAAAATCTATACTATTACATCATCCAATTTCCTCATAATTATATTAATTAATTCCATCACAGATTAGATAACGGTCAACAGAGGAGGAGGAGGGAGTTGAAAAAAATAGTTTAATTGCCAAAAGGTGGACCTCTCCAAGGTCTAAAAATAATTATTGTTTACAGTCAAAATTAATAGTAATTACAATTTCAATCTTGGTGGAAAATTGTAGAGACAAAAAGAAGAATTTTCTTGTTCCTTGTCTAATTTCCACACCTTGATAAAAAAAGGTGATAAATTAATTTTCTTATTACTCATCTCATCACTCTAAAATATTTTTCTCAGTGGACACGACCGGAAACCTTTTGAAAATGTTTAAATACCAAATAAGGGCTCAAAAAAATGGTTGTCTTGTTGATTATCACTCTGAAGGATTGGCTGATAAGTGGGGGAGATGAATAAATTTTTTACCTACTTTTCATACATGCAATGCTCCTACATTGTAAAAATGAAAGGGTAAAAAGGAAACTGATTGTATCACTGCATAAAATGTCTAGCCTCTACGCGTTCTCTGAGTGTTTAAATGTATCAAAGTCAGACAGACTCGGCTGGTTGATTTGAATGGCCAGAAAAATGGAGAGGTAGTCGACGAAGTTGAGGAGAAGTGATGTAACCACATTGACGGAAGAGCAATGACTTCTCTGCTCCTTACCTTCAAAAAAAATCTCTGTTTTGTAGTTATACAACATCAACATGATACTCTCTAACTGATATCCCTTTATTTGGTTACATTTGTGAGGGACGGGGGTCTTCATACAAAAAACTTTCACGCCATACTTTGTTGTACTACTCAATGAATAGCTTTTTCATCCCATTAAAAAATATCTCTCTTTTTTTTGCTTCCTACAAGCCTCTCTCTCTCAAGTTGTAGCCAATGTCCAATGTTTCTCTTCCTCCATTTTATAAATTACAACGAAATTTTTATGGCTTATGGTGGGTGTGGACTGTTGATGTTTTTGTTGTTGCAAAATAAAAATAAAAAATTTTCATTGATTTTCTTTCCAATTCTCTCGTTGTTTTAAAAATACAAAGTTATGTAAAAGTTATGCACCTTTTTTAAAAAAATTTTAATTAAGAGCTGTCAACAGTTTTTTTCTTTATTATTTAATTTCACGACTATTTTGTTGTGTTGAAAATATATTTTTTGGAATGTTATTTTTGCATAAATAAGATTTTTTTAAAAATTAAACAACTTCCGCTTGTCATAAACTTCCTGTTTTTTTCTGTTGCTTGTTTGTGTATTGTACATATAGTACACATGAGTAAAAATAGATAATAATTATTTAGTATATGATTATGATTACCTTTCCTTTTTTTAAAAACTAAAAAACATCGTAAAAAAAGTCACTTGTTTGTTGTATCTTTTTGGGCAGAATAATTTCTTGGAATGAATCAAATAATAAATTTTCATAGGTAAGGGGAAAAAAATATCATTTTTGGCCATCTTGACAATTTTTAGTATCAAGAGTTGTGACTGTGAGTTTAGTGGTAGTCAGTCATAAGACGGAGTAAATAGCTTGGAAAATTGTTGCCTTATAACAAAATTACAATTTAAAATTTATGGGCATTAAATATTTAACTATATAATATCTCCCAAGTCCCATATGGAATAACATGTAGAGGAATATTGAGAGAAGGCGTGAGAGAGTAAAAAGAGATAATTTAAATATACAATTGTATATTCCGTAAGAAATTAAATGGGTTTTCCATGAGTCTAACATGACTCCCTTCTTCTTTTTTCATTTTTTTGTGCCATGTAATTTCATTGCGTGTCTTTCTAATACAAAAAAAAATATCCTGAGTTTTTTATTACTCCAGAGACTCTGTACAATCTTTTCCTTGACTTAGATTAGCACTCGACGATGTACTTTAATTCTAGTGGCGGATTCATATGGGAAACATATATTAAATATGCAAGCCTATTTTTTTCTATTTTTAATAGTACACACTGTACATTATGACGTTCCTCCATGTTATTACGTTGACTCAATACAAAATCCTAGAGACAAGGGAAATGTGTCTTGAAAAGGAGAAGCCAAGTCCAAATCCAAGTCCAGATTTTCGACGATGTGGAGAGTACAGTGATTATAACAATTTTTTTGGAACAAACCAGACACAGACAGTGACTTGAAACAAAAGATAGACCAAAAAAATGGACGTTACTCGTAGATCATAAACATCTTAAAATCCCTTTGGCATTTTTAAAAGGATTAAAAAGTTTTTTTTGAGAGTGTTCAATGAAAGGGAAATTATTTTCTTTTGAAGAATTAAATATAAAGCTCTAATGAGAGATTAAATTCTAAAGGGAATTTCATTTTAATGTTTATTATACAACAAGTTGCTTGTAACAACTTTTTCGTTTAAATTTTTCTATGAATAAAATAAAATCCCATTTTTATTATCATGATTTACATGATTGTACACACAGAGAGGGATAAAAATTATCCGACAAATTCTAAGCTCCATTTAATTTGGTTTGTGAATCTTTTTCTTTTTTGTTTGTAAAGATTAAATCCTTTACTTGTGTCCTAATTACTCGAGACTACAGATGTGAAGGGGGAGTTAAAAAAAATGAGTCATGGATATCAATAGACAAATTTAGGTTTCAAGGATTAAAACAAGTCACAAAATATATTCATTGTAAATATTGCAAGACCTTCATCAAATGCAAAGAAATTTTTTTTGAGGGGATTGATAAACACATAAATAAATAGTAAAACTACTTTTCATTGATTATTTGTATTAACTTAATTATGCACACAGAAAAAAAGAAGACTACAATTAGTTAATTCTTGTCAGTTTTTTTTATTGTTTTTGTATTTGATATATATTGACTATTAGTAAGTATAACATGTCTAAATCTTGTTTGTACGTTCAAGTCAAAACTTTTGACCCTAAAGTAATATTTAGTAAATTATAGTACACACACGTTCGGTTCACATTAGCATATATACGAAATAGATAACATGAATTACGTTAACTATTTTTTTGCTCTATTGTATATCTGTACTCTAATTTGAAATCTCTCTCTCCTATTTTTGCCGAAGCCTAAGGATATTTAAAATGAGAGCAGGAATTCTCTGTGTCATTAAATAAAAAGTCTTGTTTATCTCTCGAGGGGAAGCACATGCTCCATATTTTTGCATTATGCAGAAGATAATTTCACAATATGTGTAATAATTATAGTTGGCAGATTTAATAATCCGGATTATTTGTACAATATTGTTTTTTGTTCCTCTTTGTGTATCTCTGTATTTATTTCTGCCTGTGGAGTACACAAAAAAATGTACATGGAGAATATTCTTGAAAAATAAAATGAAATGGATCAAAAGTACACCGCATGGGTCAATTTTGACTACACAAATTTTGTAATCTTTGATCCTAATAAGGAAACAGAGATGTATTAAAATTTTATCTGTTTATTTAGTCCCATGAGAGAGATTTTGCACGTATAAAAAAATTTCCACTGATTAGTCTAAACATAAAACATTAAATTTACTCTAGAGACACATTTATGTACATATTTGCACAATTTCCATGCAACGTAGAATGTAGTATGTACATTACATGTTGAAGAGGAGGGGATGCGGAGAATGACATTGAAAATGTTTTGAAGGGTTTCAAGTTGAAAAAAATTACCTCATTTCATCTCTAACAAGGAATTTATCTTTTTTCTCTCTTTTAATTTAAGCCATGATCTCATTCATTAGTTTTAAATATTTATCAAGTATTTGAGAAACTAACATGTGATTTGTCACAATATAAATGACATTGGTTTAAATTGGGGTTAAACAATTGACATGAATTGTCTCACCCAATCATGAGACTGACATTTTGTATTAATTTTCTGTCAAAATTTTAAATCAAGTGAATAATCATCCTCACCCCCACGTCTTCTATGTAATTCATGTTGTTGTCTACATTTTTGAAGCTAAAATTTGGATGGAAATTTTGGCAACAAAAATTATTTCCTATTGCATCATCTTGTAACACTTGCTCTCCACATTTTTTTGAAAGTAGGAAGCTGTAGTGTGTACATAATTAGCAATACAATTTTATTATGGTTTCCTTAAACTGAGAAATAATTTTGTGTTACATTAAATTGAATTTATTTTTCAGTGTCACATGCAAAAGGCAAAAAAAGAGAGCCAAGAAAAATAATGCAACAATGAGGAATAAATTTAAAATTCCTTGCATTTACAACATGACTCCATCAAAAGTCTTATGAGTGATGTTATTTTTAAAAAAAGGCAGTTGTCTTCAAACTGACGTCATCCCACAAAAAGAAGCCTCATGTTACAACTAACACAGTAGACATTATTTTGTGTGTGGGTTTTTTTTGAGAAATCTACCTCTTGTGTCAGTCTCCCCATGTTCCCATGATTTTTGTGATAAATGTACATACAATATTGGTATGTAGATTTTTCTGGAATGACTGATGATATCTTGGAAAAAAAGGACAAAAGCATGGAAATAGCACAACAAAGATTGGCAGCTGATTCTGTACAATATTTGTGTCTCTAAGTTTTTAAGAGATGACAAAAGAGAGAGACGATTTTTCATTCTTTTACACCTCTGAATATTATTTGACAATGTCTTGTATGTGAAAAAACTGTAGAACTGTAGAAAGATGTTTAGTGAAACATTTTCATTAAATCTATGACATCTCAATAGATTTTTAACAAGGGGACACGTACACAAGGAAGAAGTTCATGTAAAAATCTTTGTGGAAAATCTTCATAAGAAAGAGATTAAGAGAAGATCCTAGAGGGAAGCTCCAAGATGTCATTGTCATTTCCATAATGTGATGACTTGGACTATACACATTGTGTCCATGTATTTAATGTTAAATCTATTTCATCGTGCTGGAGGTAGTTGCAATATTGGAATGGGATGAACAAGCCCAAGCCAAGGCATACGAATTTGTCTCACTCTTTTTATCTTGATTTTTTTCCTACTCTTTTTGTGGCTCTGAGCATGGCTGAACATGCCGAGATGGTCTAACAATAAGAGTTCATTATAGAGACACTCTCTGCAGGATGAGTCATCTCAAGGCTCAAGGTGCCTGAAGGTGAATAAATCCATTAAGCAAAAATTATTTTTTTAAAAAAACAAATCTCGTCTTGCCTCTCGAGTCTGGAGGTGGTTTATGGATGTTGATGTTGATGCATTGCACGATAGTCATCATTTTTATAAGAAAATAAAAAAAAACCATCTTTATGCATCATGCACTTTGTACACTGTATAAAATGCAAATTGAACACAAACCCCGGGTATGGAGATAAAGGTCAAGTGATAGTTTATGTTCTAAACGACAGGATAAATTTATTATGACAAGGTCAATTGTGATTTCTTTTTTTATTGACAAATTAAATATTCGTGGTAGCATTAATACTTTCTTGGTCTGTGATAACTATCACTGATATCAACATGTTGATGTGATTATCATTCATCCCCTTATTATTATACCATTATAATACACAAGATAGGATTTGTATCTGTACAAACATTAAAACTTTGGGTGGTGAAAAGATATGGAAAATGGAAGGGTTCATTTTATGGAGTCAAGCGAAAAAAAAATGTTTTTTTTGTATTGTTGAACACTTGGAGATCCGACAAGGGAATTTTTTGGTTGTGTAGAAGGGGTTAGGAAAAAGTCCTAAGGTGGAAGGAATGAGTGAGATGTTTGTTGTATAATATGGGCATGTAGTGCATGTAATCTTCTCCGTGACAGAAATAATATTCTTTCATACTTTTCATCTTGTACAGATCAAACTTGGAGGGATGTGACGGCTCCAGTGATTCCCTTCTCAATTGAAATTGCATCTAAAATTATTATACAACTGGTCATACATTATTATTTTTCCCTTTCTCCCTTATGACATTTTCAATCTCTTCTCTTTGTACTGCATCTGTAGAGGGTCAACTAACTTGGTAGCAAATAATCATAATTCATACACACGGCCATGGAAATGCAAATGGCGAGACAGGGGCCGCCATTACATTGTTCCTAAAAAGTGCATGGCTTATTTTTCATTTCTCTTTTTGTATCATTTCAGGTCATGATTCTATAAATTGATTTCGAACTCAAATAATTTAATTATAAAAAGTTTGTTGAAAGAGAGGAAATGGAGTTTTGGACATGAAATATTTGTCAATGTTCATGTTTTGTACAAGATGCAACTTGTCGAGTGAAGAGAGAGAGAGAGGACAAGATAAAAATGAAGTTGATGGATTAAATCCTCATTTTTAAATTAAATGTACACTTTTAATTCATTTGCCCTTTTAATGAGGGCTCAAATATTATTTTATTTTATCACTCCAGCTAACTAAACTCAATCTTCTAATTTAAATGGAATGTCAAGTCATTTTGTAGAAATTGAAATGGACGATCTAATTCTAGTACGATCAAGTCATAAGTCTCATTCCTTTTACCATTCTCATCAATTAATTAATTAAAAGAATTTAATTTTTTTTCAAAATTAATCTACAATGCAATGAGTAGTCTTTTGACCTTTAATCCAGTAAAAAAAACAAATTACAAATATTCATGTGACTAATTTTTTTTTGAAAAAATTAAGGGAGCCGACATTTATTGATTTTGTTTGTATGAAATGTTTAGTGTGACATGGAAATTTTGGAATTTTGTTTTCGTATGCAAATTGCTTTTGCTATTAAAGTTCATTATACTGATGGACAATAATTTAATACAAAATGGAATACAAGTTTTGACGTTTAGGAAATTAAGCATGACAACCCCATGATTACAAGCCCAAGGGGGGAGGGGTGAATTGTAATGTCAAAGTCAAGGATTATGAAATCTTTTCCCTTTTTTCCCCATCACTTTCAGAGATACAGATCAGTTACTGTCCAATGGTGAGGACAAAATAAGTTTTTCATGTTTACATAAATTCGAATTTTCAAAAATTCTTTCATAAACTTGTTCTTTAAAATTCAACTTTTTAAATACAAAAATTCATCCATGAACAAAAAATAATTAGATAGTTTAGGAGAGAATAAAAAAAGTTTGTACACAATCAGAAAAAAATATTCTCAAAAATTAGGAATGATGCCCATGAAGTGAAGCATACAAAGTATGCGGGGAGACAACAGAAAGAGAAAAATGGGTTGAAGAATTTGTAGAGATAAAAAATTTGTCGGATATTTCTACACCTTGAACTAAACAAAGGGGAAGATGTCAGGTGAGAAAGTACAAACATTTTGAGAATCTCTTTGATTACATCATCTTCATCCCTCTTGTTCTCCAAAAAATCCACAAAATAGGAAAGAAAGTGAGGATGAAATAAGGAGCTCAAAGTCAATGTAAAATTTACAAGGAAGAGAGAGAGAGAGAGACTACAAATTTCATCCATTTCATCTTGACAGGATTTACAAAAATCTTTCCCATGTGTACACATACATTACACCAAGCAATCATCCATACCCACAGACTGTACACTTTGGTAATATAGACTTGAACTAAAAACTCCTTTTATTTTCTGACATAAATCATCTCATTCTCCATGCACACAAAAATCTCTATTTTCTCAATCCCCCCAAAGGGAAAGAATAAAAAAACATGCAGAGAGAGAGAGAGAAAAGCCACGTGATTCCTTGAGTAATACTCAACATCAACACCTTTTCTAATATCTGTCACAAAAGTGGAAAGGATTTTTTCATCTTTTGTTTTTTGAAAATCTTCCTTTATCTGTACAGGATATGTTTAAACATTTTACAAGTCTTCTTTTCTTGTGATTAAATTTTTTTACACGACTCAAATGCTACAGAGGAAAATGAATAACAATAATAATAGTGATTGACTCCAATGGATGATTGTTATCAAGATGGAGAGGCTATAATATTCAGTATTATAACATGAATTTTAACTACATTTTATAACTCCATGTCTTGCCATTCATGATTATAACAAGTACATCCACATTCAGTATGGGGCTGTAGGGAAAGCATGGCAATAAATCTGCATCAGACAGTGCATTCTGCATACTTGATGAAAAATGTGAATTGTGTACATACACAAAATAACAACTTGCTCGTGATTCCTGTTTCTAGTCAAATATCTATATCCCCACAAATAAGAGAGACAAACTAGTTGAGCATGACTTTTTTGTACACAAATCCAACTCGCCACTCGCATGCTCACAATTACAGTGTCTATATATATTCTCTCCCCATTATCATTGTTCCTCGTAGGTGCATCCACTCTTGTTTTTTTGTAAAAAGTTACTCTGTGACTATATCACATGTAGTGTGCATGGAATAATAGGAGGAGGAGGGGAGAGAGTTATGTAAAATAATTATATAAGAGTTTGTGTATTACATAATAAGTTTTGATTGTGAACACACACAATGTACCTTAAAATGTGATGAGTACACCAGTTAGAACTTGAAATGACAGAGAGTAGACAGACTAGGTGAATTTTTTTGCCTTGTCTTGTAGTAGATGGAGAGAGAGTGATATATTTTTTTTACTAGTTTAGATAGGAAAGGTGGGTTATGAGGATATAGGACAAGCGAATTTATTTAAGAGAGAGAGAGAGTACCCCTTCCCTGAGTGTCTCCATGTGAGGTTAATAGAAGGAAATGAATATGTAGAGTGGTAGTGAGGAGGGAGTATGGAGGCATATATCATACAAGTCCAATGTAATAGAGGCTTATTATATTTATTACTATCTCTCTCGGCGTTCGAGTTGGGAAATTTAAGTCAAAGTAATAATAAATTCCTGTGTAACCAAGGTCACCTGAGAGCTCAGAATAGTTTGTGTCTGTTGCTTAGCTCTCGTCGTCTTCTTCTTTGCCTCTCAGCTTTGGTCGTTTGTTTCCTTCACCAGTTGCAATCTCTATTCTCTCTACAGACTAGAGATAGATTCACCATCAACGACGAAAAAAAAACAAGTCGACAGTCAGACAATCCAGACACACTCTCTCTCATTTTAGCGAGTTTTTTTCTTCTTCTTCTTCATCTTCATTACCACTCTACGTACACAAACGACTCTTGGACGGAGCAATCTGCTCTTTGAGTTTTTTTAATGTTCTCAATATATATAAAAAAAATGTAGAGGAAAAAGAACCGTAAAATTAATACTCCCATTCGGATCCAAAGAGAGAGAGAATTCCCCTACATGATCTCAAAGAACAGCTGTAACACCTTTACCTTGGACCTCATGTAATGTAAGAGAGGGAAAAAAAGGAGAATAGAATTATTTTGTGAATTGAATAAACTTGCTCGTGCTCAAATTTATTGTTGTGTAAAGTACAGAGAGAGAGAGAGAGGGAAAATTCCCTTTTTTAGAAACCACTGGAGGAGACTACACAAACGAGGATGAATAGGCTTAAAAGTGTATAATATTATCGGATAGAGAGAGAGGAGGAAGGGTCTAATGTATTAAGACTGTGGAAATGGTGGAGTCAACTGGAAGCCGCGGGTTGGGATGAAGAAGGAAAGAAATCGGGGACTAAACTCTCTCTCTCTCTGTTTTGTGTACACATTACATCACATCCCATTATCCTCTATGGCTTGTGTAGTTTTTGGCACTGGGTGATTTCCTCATAGATTCCTCACTCCTTTGGGTTTTCTGTGTGAGTGTGAGCCCCATTGGGATTTGGTTGGTTGTGTCTTCTCTAACTTTTCCCTAGTGCTCACTCGGCTCTCTCCATGTTTTCATCTCATCTTTGCGGCTCCCAAATATCATACACTTTTTCCTCCACAAAAAAAAACTTCTCAATCTTTCTCATTACCTCCTGAATTGGCATTGAACATTCAGGCGTAAATGACTTGGAAATTAACGAATAACATTTAAGAGAGAGAATGAGGTTTCAGGGAAAAAAAGTGTGAAAAATAAAACTAACATCACATCACATACACTTTCAGTTTCTTTCTTCTGGAATATACTCAGCCATTACAGATTGAATAAAAGTGAAGAATTTTCAACATAAAATAGTCAAAAAGTTTCATACAAAATACAGTTATTTTTCTTGGGAAAATTTTGACAAAAAAGTGTTGTATTTTCTGTGGAAAGAGTTTAAGTGTGACAAGTTTAAAAAATTTGACATTTTCTATATTATTACTCGTGTCATCATAAACTTTTGTGAGTCAATTTCTCTTGTTGTTGTGTTTTTTTTGTATTTGTGAAAAAAACATTTTTTGAGAGCTTTGATTTGCAAAAGCACAGTCTGTACATTTAAAAAAACACATGGTCATATTTATCATTGTTTACGCTACAATTGACATGACTGTAAACATATTTTCAGTCTAATACTTTTTTCTCCTTTTTTTGCACATGATACCAATTTCAGTGTAAAAAGTTTTGAGTGTGTCGAGTAGAACGAGATATTAAAATAATATAAAAAATTGTACATCTCATACGTTTAGTTCGACAAAGAGAGAAAAAAAGTTTATGACTGTGTAAACTTAAATGGAATTTATTGATATTTTTTCTCTCCATTTCATTCTTGATTGTTAGTGGTGTGTTACATGCGGAGTGAGAAGATAAAAAAAAGTTATATAATTGACTTTGAATCTCCTTCACAAAATTACAAAACTCTACAAGTCAAACTTCTTCCTTCCTTCTAACTTAATTGAGAGTTGAGGTGTTGTGTTTATAGTTTACAGAAGAGGAGGCTCTGTTGCAAATAAACTCATAGGGAGTGCTACTGTTCATTTATTGTGAATTGTTTTTTCTTCTCTTACATTGACGCAAGCAGTCCAACATTTTTTTGTTGATGGTTTGCTGCTAACTCTGCAGTGTCCACAGTTTGAATTGTAGTTAGTTTCCAGTTGTTGTATCTGATACAACAGAGAACTGCAAACTCCTGTTGTATCTTTTTGTGTTGTTGTGTGTGAATGAGTGAAATTGAAAGTTGACCTAGATTGATTATTCTACGTCATGGGGATAAGACACAAGAGTTGTGAATTGTGACACATGTCCAATTTTTTTTTCTCTCTCTGTTCTCTCTCTCTCTCTCCATTACTTGATCATTGACAGGGTGACTATTTTACATTTGATGAGAGAGTGAGGTTCATGTAAAATAACTGGCGAGTGTGTGGTTTACTCTGACTCTGACTCTGTGTGTGACTTTTTTTGCGACTGTGGCTGTGGTGCTGCTTGTTGCACACTCGTAAACAAGGCAAATGCTACATGATTAGCTAAATTGAACTGAATTGAATGAAAAGCGGCAAATACTCTCCTTGTGTCACCGTCCATGTGTACAGTATAGGCAAAAGAACCATTGTCCATTGAAGCCGCCATGTCAGAATGAGAAGCGGTATAACCACAGTCTCATAGTCTACAAAAGTTTTATATAAAAACTATAGCCATTTTATATAATACTCTCTCTCTTTCTCTCTCGTTAAAAAAAATTCCTGTCCATTTCATTCCTCGACTGTCGTCACACATTGGTGCATTGTATTATTTTTTGTGTATCTGTCTCTATTGTGATCCGTCCATAGATTCTCTGTAATATTGGATAAATATTAGAGTGATTTGTGAATTGTGATTTGAGATATGAGAAAAATCAAGTGATTCCTTGTGGTGACTCCAATCTTTTCAAAATCGAAAAAAATTCATCAATAAGAAGAATCAAGCCAATTTGTCGTGCAAAAAAATATTTTTCTTTTAAATGCCTTGTCATCATATTCTACCATCAAAACACAAACCGTGTCTTTAATATACAAGAGAGATTATATGTATAATATTTGTCAGAGTTGCCCTTAATAGAAAAAAAGTCCCCGATTGAATATAATTGTTGGTTACACATTATTACAGATGTAGGATCACATCTGTTGGTATATGAGGGATAGAGATATAGGAATATAAAATATATTCCCCATAGATTTATATTGAGGGATCTGACAACGTGAAAAGTTGAATGGAAATAAGTGAACATTACTACCCCAGCCCGACGGCGATTGTAGTCGAAAGGTAATAATCATAAAATGTACCATTTTTGTATTCAAAAAAGAGACTTTTCTCTGGTCCAAAAACTACGACAATTTATAAATCCTCATTGTCATGTTTAGCTTCCTCCTTTTTTTTCAATGGACAATGCACATTTTTCTGGCTGTGGGCTATGAGGAAAGTTGTACGAGGTGCCATGCTCAGTGTAATAACAGAGGACTGTTTATTTTTGTATTGTGTCAAACGAAGCAATACATTTTACTATACAAACTATTGTGAATAGTTTAATTTGGTGATTTATTACTTTGACAGTCAGACTTTGGTGTCCATGCATGTCCCCTCTCTCTTCATTTCAACTAACCATGGTTTATACTAGTGTGTACTAGTATTATAAAATTCTTCATTTCATTTTTATGAATGGAAAACTTTCAAAAAATATTATTGAATGAAATACTTTTTACATTCTCTCATTTACATTTTACAAACTCTGTCATTATTTACAAACAATATCGTCACAGTTCCACTTAAAACCTCACGACGGTGACTATATTTGTCATTTTTATCTCATAATTTCAGTTATTATTATTCCATTAAATTATAGTCCCCAGTCCTTATTTGTAGGGCTTTATATTATTTTGTAAAAAATGAAAGCGTTCAATCAACAGCTTTAATTTTATTTTTTTTAAAGATTTTTAAAGCTTTACTTTTGTTAATCTCTGCATATACGGGAGAAATTCCGGCTCAAATTATGGAGCAAATGTCAAGAGTGGAGAAAATGTTATTTTTATTTTTTCCCATTTTGATGGATTAACCTCCTCCTCTCCCCCGTTGTTGAAATTCAAAAAAAAATCCCGACATGTAAATTTGTTAAGTATGATTATAACAAGGAGTATAAAATAAAATATTATAATGTATGCAAAATACTTTTTCAAAGAGATTTTTTTTGAGACTGTCGGAACTTTCGTGCAATGTGCAATACGTACAAGTCATGCTTGGCCAAAAAAAACGTCTGGGTGACTTCATTCTGGTCCGTGTTGTGTGTTGCCAGGTGAACTCTTGTTAATTGCCCACACACACCTTGAACTAAAGACTTGAGCATTGTTTGCTCAGCGTCAGCATCAGTAAAGTCAAAAGTAGAAATATACACAAGAGAGAGAGAGAGAGAGAGAGAGAGAGAGCCGAGTTACACAAGAAGGGTTGGATTTATTGTACATGTTTGAGAATTTCTTGTAATGGCAAAGAGGATATATTAAAGTATTACGTATGAGTCATGTCAAGTCATTAAAACTGCAGCATATGTAGAGAGAGAGAGATATTTATTCTGTACAAGGAAAGGAGTATAATAATATATAAATGCTAATAAGGTTCTTCAAAACATCCTTCATAAAGTTCATCCTCTCCCTCTTCCCTCTCCCTCTGGACCAGTCTAATTGTTTCAATGTAGTTGACAGTGTACTAGTAAATAGTAGAGCCAAGGCCTGTATTTTTGACTATAGAAAATGTAAGAGTAAAAGAGTAATTCAGTGTGTTGGGAGGTAGGTTACTAACTACATGGTGATGTAGAGGAAGACGAGATTTTTGTATATATTATTCCTACTTGCACATTCACTCTCCAACGACAAAAGAGAGCCAAGTGATGATGATGGTCTCAAGTGAAGGTCAACCATTGCGTGTGAATGTGTTATTGAATCCCTCTCTATTGTTTTCTGGCTCCTGGTTCTTCTCCTCTAAAGACTCTTCTCTCTTCCTTCTTCATTGTGGACTGGGAAGAGAGTGGGACGGAAATTCCAAGTATCTCCCGACTTTATTTACCATTTCAGTTTATTTTTATTGCCATTGGGCAGGCGAGAAAGTAGCCAAACACAAACAATCAACAGTGAAACGGTTCCCCCTTTTCTCGTGTTTTTTTGCCAACGGATTACTTTTCCTCTTCTTACTCCATGTGTTTCTTCTTCAATGTTTTTAGTTGGGAGTTTGGCTATATTTTTGTGTCCACAAAAAGCTCCAGTTTCTGGTCAAAAGTGTGAGATGATTTGATCATTTTTTGGTCTACATTTTATAATGTATATTTTGTAGCCCACTTTTTTGGCTAGTGAATTTTTTCCAAAGTGTACACATGGACACAGAGGTTGATGCTGTTGCTCCTTTTTTGCTTTTGTTTTTACTCTCTTTCTAGTCGACTAAGAGTCGTGCACATTTAAACGTCCACAATTTCCTTCATAATTACCCAAACGTCGTATCGATTGGCCCAGTTTTCTGTATTGTGACCCCCACCATTGGAATTGGACTTTTGTTACATTTTCTGCTTATAGTGAAATCTACCCAACCCAATACAAAAAATTTTGTATTTATGCAAAAAAGTTACAATTACATAAAATGACTTCAAATTTTTGTGTCTAGTTAGTTTAGTGAACTTCAAAAAATGGCACCGTCACTGTCAATCAAGTATGTGGCTAGTAATAAGAATATGAATGATTTTATTTAATGAATTTTTAAATGAAAATGATTATGAATTAAATGTATATCAAATTAAATAATAATCGGATAACTACATTTTAATTGACTGTGGTCTCCGTCTGTCATGTTGAGTGTTGTGGAAGGTTGATTTCTAATTTATATTAATTTATAATTAAATTTGCCCTACTAAAATCTATTCTAGAGGCAAATTATTGATTGTATAATTTACCATGTCAGTCAACAAAATTGTGGGCAGAGGGGGGACGTCAATCTTTAATTATTTATTACTTTACGTTAGTCTTCATCTCCTACAATTCTCTCTCTCTCTCTCTCTACACAAATTTCTGTGTCTACCATGATAAATATGTACATCTCATGTATTTTAATACAGTAGCATTGGAGACCCATTAAAGTTAAAAAAAGGGAATGATTTGTTAGACATAATTAAATCTTTGGATCTACATCTGTGTATATGTATATTAATATGATAGTCAATTATGATATATTTCTCAGCACAACTTTTCTTTGATTACATCTGACACACACAAATACAATGATCAGTATAAAAGAGGAGCTCAAATATAGACAAAAAAAAATAAACTGCCTCGCCCTGTGTACAAACAATATTTTATGTATTATTGTATGCACAATTAATCTACATCCTAATGAATGTAAACCCCTTCTGGCACTCTTTTTGTATCAACCGGGAGAGCAAAGGTGCGTCATTTCATCATAAATTAGTCATCATGATTAATTGACAAGAGTTCCTAAGACTGAGCCTCCAAAAAAAATTGTTATACATTTTTAACCCTCTCTCTCTCTTGTATCTGTAGATACAAATGAGGAAGAGACGGATTGATTTGTTTTCATGGATTTTTATCAACTCACTTGACAGTCAATTAATTGTAACTTTTCTTTGGTCATTACAATTCAATCTGGAATTTTAGTGCCCAGAGTTTTATGGAAAAAGAGGAGGACGAGTGTAAAATAGGGGCGAATTTATGGGCAAAGTTTAAACCAAATAAGGAAGGAAATAAATTTAAGAGATAAAAATTATGATGCTTAAGGAGAAGGAAGAGAAAATTCCAAGATTTTTTCGCGAATGTTTAATTCGGCAGCTGGGTAAAAATATCTGTCATCTAAAAACCATTTCATGGGACTCTACAGGCTAGTAATTTCTTTATAGAATTTTGTAGAAAAGTTTTTCAATATTTAATGGAATATTTCCATTTCTTGGAATTTTCTTCTCTTCCTCTCTCTCTATAGAAAATTTCATGGAAAAAATGTAAAGATTTAAATTCATGGATAAAAGTAAAAGCATTCTCCACCTACATTAATTTTATGTGATAATGTCCCTTTACATAATTTACCTGTTATGGGATTACACTCTTCTTGGAAAATTTACCAAAAAAAAATCATTGAATAATGGCCCACTCAAGGACTATGCTACCAGAACAGAAAACATAAAGTGCTTTTACTTTTTTTATTCAATTTTACAAAATACAAGACCTTGTTTACCTGTGAAAAGTTAATAACTTTAAAGAATTCTATTAAGGGTAATAAGGGAAACAGTTAACAAAGTTAAATTATTGTGTACAATGTTACTAATCACACATTTAACCTACTCGAGACAATTTTAAGTGGGAATATTTTTGACTATAAATATTAACTTGTATGGTGTAAATATGTTTAGACGAAATGAATTCAAAAAGGAGGAGAAGGTACAGGGATTTTTAGGGAACACGTGCAAGAGCATTTTGTATATCTGTATAGTTGTAGAATCAAGTCATTTAAATATCAACAAAATTCAATTGAATTAGACATATTAATATAAGCATGCATGACATTATAATACAAAAAAAAATAGGAGGGAGATGAAAAAAGTCAAGGAGAATTGGTGACAGTAAATGTTTTCCTTTGACTTGCATGCATCGTCACACAGACCATATGATCTAGAAACTTTTTATACATGTGTACATGTATACTGTGAACAACACACTTGAGCGATTTGTGTGACATTCTATTTACATAAATGTTGTTCAAAAGAGATGGGAGGCTTTGAGAGAATCGGGTAAAAAAAAGGAAGACCCAGCGACCTAGTAACATTTTGAGATGAAACCAGTAACCAATGTTCTCCACTGAACTTTTCATCACTGACTATACTTAACTACTCTACATATAATAATATTAAGAGAACATTGCTGACATTAAAAGAAGACCCGAACTGGGTCACGGTTTCTAGGACAAACACATTGAACGTGCATGGACCATAGACCATAAAATATATTTTTAACTACCCAAAAAAACCTATATTAAACTTGTATAACCCCTCTTAATTTATGTATAGAAATTATTAGTAAAAAGACATGTGTGTGCTATTCATCCTTATCTTGTGATGCATCTATGGCATTTATTTATGTTTAGAAGAAAAAAAAGTTGGCCACCTTCTCCTCTTCTTGGAGAGAAAAAAAATGATTTTTGGCATGCATAGAAAATTTTAGCATAAAATAAAACTGTTAATAATATTACACATTCTTTTTTTTTCTTGACAAAATTGACTAGCCCATCATAGTCATAAAACTTTTTTTTTGGTATTTTGAGTTATATTTAATTAAAAGTTAAGGGCACATGAGTCAACTCCTTTTGTACAGATACTCTCCACTAAAATTGTTTGGAGAGTACTCGTACATCAATTTATTCTGTCAGTCATCTCATCCATCAAGTGGAGTATTGATTCGTGTTTATTTTAAAAAAATGAAAAAGAATAATGACATTTGCATTTTTTTAAACTAGTCA
The DNA here is from genome assembly GCA_034700945.1 of Arrhopalites spinosus. Classification (NCBI taxonomy): domain Eukaryota; kingdom Metazoa; phylum Arthropoda; class Collembola; order Symphypleona; family Arrhopalitidae; genus Arrhopalites; species Arrhopalites spinosus. The sequence goes on from JAQIVZ010000010.1 coordinate 179,722, forward strand.
TTAAGTTGATAGGGGTTCACAATACATTTTTTTTTGATCCATGATCTAGCATTACAGGGAGGAGTTGGGGTACTCGTCTGCGGGTTTTTTCTTACCCGAAGGTTTTATGATTCGATTGCATGTCAACTTTGACTCTGTCCCCACATGATTTTCTGTCCCTTTTTTAAAACATGGAATTTGTGTGTATATATTAAAGACGGAAAAGCAGAAAAGTTTTGATATATTACTGAATAATCGATAAGAGCGCAATGCGTGGATATACATGAAATTTACATCGGTAGATAGAAAGTTGACAAAGATTGTAGTACATACAGTCAATTAAATAGTAATATTATTTTTATGATTCAGTGTAATCAAAGAGGAGCAACAATTGTTTCAAAGAGTTTGAAACTGACCGTCCTCATCCATTTTTTATATGACCAAAATCTTCTTTTGACTCCTTCCCCAATACAAATAAAATTACCCCTTTTCCTCTTGCGTCTATTTGATGAGGAATTGTCAACAAGATAAAATAGTAAAAAATTCTTCTTCCAACTCATTTCGTGTATCGTGCTCAAGGCACATGAATTAGAGATGGAGCATTTGAAACAAAGTGCGTTGTGCGTTTTATTCTTTGCGTGGCGAAAAACAAAAATATTTTTGAGAGGGGGGACGTTGTTGCAACCGCCCCAATAAAAAAAAGCTGCAATGGAATTATCACTAGACTCTCACAAATGCGGCATGTCGACTTTGCCTCTTTTTTTGTGAGGCCTCGGCAACGTGGAAAACACGCTGAGGTACTCTACGAATGGACTCTAGAGCTCTAAAATAATGTTCTCTTAATGCACATTCCACGTTTACTCAAAGCGCAGTTTGAGCTTTGCTCTCGAATGAAATTATTCTATTTTATTTATTCCCCATTCCCCCCTCTTCCTCCTTGGTTTTTTCTGAGGTTCAAAAAACATGAAACAAACTTGTTGGTGATGTTTTACGAGTGATTTAAATTTAAATGGAGCTACCCTGCAGGGTCTAGGGATAAGGGTTTACCATTTTCGTGAGTGAGAGTGTGTGTGTGTTTGTGTATCATGGGGCATTGGGCAAGTAAACCAATCAAGAACAATACGTTCATTTGTAGACATGCACATGATCACAAACGAGGGATTCTTTGGTTAGGGGGCAATAGAAAAATTAAATATATAATTTAGAGATTATATTAAACGATTTCATGATTAAATAAATTTACTAATATTTGTTTATTTTTTTTTGTTTATTTATAGGGGCTCAACTGGAGGGAGTAGACCACCGTCCAGAGTCCGCGTGACCTTTTTTGAGTCAGAAAAACCGTTGGCCGTCAGTTCACCTGAGTCAGATATCCTCGACTTTGATTTGAGCAACATGACGCTACCTGCAAGTCCAAACGCGGTTGACAGAACACCACCTGCCTACAACAGACAAATGAGGTAATCAACCTAATTATTACTTTTTTTCACATTTTAACTCCATTATTTTTAACTATCAAATTCTATCCCAAATTCTAACTGCATTGCGTATTAAATTAAAAAAATTACACATAATACAACACATCCTATTATATTTTTTCATGGGTGTGCTCAATACATAGAAAAGAATAGTTAATTTATTTTTAAAAGTAAATTGATAATAATATTTAAATACGACAGTCAACTGCTGATGTAATTGGCTGATATATTTTTATTCTGAATTACTCGCCTAACCTCAAAGAATGGGAAATTGACTGAATGAAAGTAAATGTCAACACGTGGAGTTTTCTGTTGATATACAAACTGGCATAACGAGTGAAATGGTAGTTTCGACTAATTTAACTGGAGGTATTATATAATATGATTAAGTTGAGCTTGGATAATCGTGTTTACCTATGACTTTGTATAAATGAGGGTGTAAATTCACTTCGTCGTGGTAATTGGAAGATTTTTTAAAGTCAGGCTGAGTACCATTCCCCCCTCTTTATTTTAGTACAATCTCTCTCTCTCTCTCTCTGTACAATTCCGTTTTGTGTGTGCAGCTCAGTTTATTTACCTTTTGATGTCTGGGGAAAGTTTGTTGTGCCTTTCTGTACGCATCACGATAGTGCGTACACGTAACATGTGTATAGACAAGAGCTAGTGATTGATTGCCAAGTGTTTTTTTTTATATATATCGTTTAAGTTTTTACTCTCATGAAATTGAACGGGGAAAAAAATAAAATGGTTTGTGTGCTCATTAAATTGAATCCATTTCTTTTATTAGTTTCTCAAACTCCATTAATTATGTGGAGACAGTGTCTTTATTTTTTTATTGAAAATATAATTTAAATGGATTGACTCTAATAAAAATTGATCTATTTTTCATAAAAGATAAATTGTCTCATTCTTTTCTGTTCATTTTCTTAGAGGTGAAACAATTTCAAAATCATTTTTTAGAAACAGAGTCAAAATTCATGAAATATTGTTAGTACATTTATGCCAATTTTTGAGCATTTTATTTAAAAATTGAAATTGCATTTGAAAAAATGAAAAAATGTGGCTATTTTTGCAAAGAAAAAACATCGAGACATTATTAGCAAAGTTGAACGAAGAAAATGGGGATTTGCATAGAGAGACAGAGAATGAATGATTCGTAACATGTCCTTAAGAAATTTTGGCATGATTTCAAAAAACCTAGAAAAAAACGAACAAAAAGAAAGGCTGGGAGAACACCAGGCAGCTTGTAATTACTCACAGTGTTCCCAGAAAGTATTTAGAAAATTATGTACATAAACTAAGAGTCTATATTATTTTTAATGGAAAATTTTGTCTTGAGTTGAGTTCTAATGATTATATGATTGTATGTTATATAACTTTTTTTTGTTTTAGTCTCTTGTTTTGTTGTATAACAAAGTGTAGAATTTTTGTTGGTTATATTTCTATTGTCGTCATGATTCAGTTGAAAGAAATATTATGTACTTACTCAATTTAATCAATGACATCCGGTCGTCTCTGCATGATCATATGTTTTATGTAAACACTGCGCCAACTTTTGAGTCCTTGAAACATAATTAGTCTAATTAAACTCTCTTTCTCTCTCCCATTCACGTGCATCACTCAAATGACTTTGAAACAAACATGTCAAAAATTTATTTTCCATTTACAATCCCCATCTTTCATCATTATTATACAAAAGACCCAGAACAAGACTCAACAATTTTACACCATACAAAAAATTTAGCTACTAAAATTTTGCCTCGTGCAAAAAATAATATTTTGATTTCTTTTCTTTTTTTTGAAAAATTTGATCAAAACAGAGTAAGAGTACAGATAGAAAAAGAGATGGAGAAAGTGCACTAAAAAAAAAATTATTTTAAAAAGGAGGAGGGCAAAATGTCAAAGAGTCGTCAAGTTAAAAAAAGTTGAAGGTTGATTAATCTAAAGGCTTTTGTGGATGTGGATGGTACAATTGTCCATGGCATTGATGGAATGACAAGGAGGAGACGGCTTGAGTGCAAGTTTGAGCAAAATAGTGTGACGAGTGTCCATTAAGTGAGTGGGGCAAAAATAAAATAATAAAGAACGATTAAAAGTAACATGATGGGGACTACAGAAAAAGAGTCTCTGTGTAATCTGTAATGGAATGAAGGTTCGATTTGGGCGTGGGTAGGGTAGGGTATATTCGGAAATATCATTTGCTTGGGGTGAAAAGGCGGAATAGATGAAAGCCTCCATATAAAGGACCATCCCATTATCATGGACACATGGAAGACATAACCCTAGCAGACACACAAAAAATATGGCGAATTTTATGGGAAAAAATTGGTAAATATCTGGGGGCTTTATTAGCTCAAAAATAAAAACATTTTGAAAGATATGAAGGTATTCGTCTTTGTGGCTTCCCCTTTTTGCACATGTTAAAAATGTTTTTAACGAACTTTTAGTCAGTTTCCTCAAACAAGTTTCACATGACATTAAATGTAGATTTAGCCAATATAAATTTTCACTAGCTTCTCTTCCTACCCCCCTAACCTACATCTTTGAATAGAATCTCAGCTCATTTTTATTTTCATTGAAATTAGAGCACTGTCTACAGATACATTTCATGGCTGTTTGACTAGTGTAATAGAAAAATGATGGGTCATTTATATGATCCAAAATAAACATAAATATTCATTGCAAACAAAAAAATGTATATCAAGGAGGAGGGAATACAAAATTATTTATGTAAAAATGTAAAATGGAGAATGCTCAACCAACTCCTTTAAATTTGTCTCCCACATTGTGTAGTACATTTATTATATTATGTAGATTCTCCACGTCATCATGATCATCTGCCAAGGATGATGTATTGAAGATGAATAATAAAAATAAAAATGTATTGCTAATGGCATGTTCAATGCCAGTATCGATGGCTATTTTTAATGGAACCAGGAGTTTGTCATAGAGAGAGAGGCCATGAATGGTCATTTTGACTGTGAGCTGTGAGTCCTCCGTGAATAATATAAATTCATTTTGACGTATTGGATGAGCTATTAAGAAATTTCTTGAAGGATGCAGACAGAGAGAGAGAGGATGGTATGACATGGGTTCATTTAAACTAAAAGTTAATACTTTTTCTCATTCAACTTTTAGCTAATGGAATAATAATAGCATCTCTATGTATAGCAAATGTTTGGTGGGCAAACAAAAAATATTATCCACATTTACGTTTTGTTGATTTAAGAGCATCTCTCTCTCTCTCCTTTTGTCAAAGGCCGGGCGGGTTTTGAAGGTAAAAAAATCTCAATGGATTTTTACAGGGTGGGGCAATTCCTCCTTCCGTTTCTCTCTCTCTCTCTCACTTTCATCTCAAGTAACATTACATTGTACATTATTTCGTAGATTGAATTTAGACTCTACAAATGCGCATCACCATCCCCTTCCCTTTTTTATTGTGGACAAAATTTAACTTTATAACTTGAAGTACACCCAAAGACAACTTCCTCCAATATTCATCTCAATGTCAATGTACGTGGAAAAGTGTGTAACGCATTATTTTTGGGAGTTTTGGAATAAAATTTAATGTAATTGACAATTGACTAATTTCAGATAAATTTTAATGGAAGGCTCATTGTAGTAATGTCCACTCCATCTTGTTTTTTTTATTCCCCATCTTTGAACTTGTTTCATAAAAAAGATAGAGAGAGAGAGAAAGTTTTTGTGTGTGTGAAGGATTGGGTGTGATATGATTGCACTTGAAAAAGTGTTGGGGAGGATGGGAAGGTGCGGGAGGAGAAGAGGAGATTCTTAGGGTTTTCAACGATTTTATTCAGTAAAATTTAGGGCTATCGAGTCATCCCGAACTCCCGTGCAAAAAGGGCAAACATGCGCCCTATGAAAGGTTAGCTAGTCTCTAGTACTCATGCCTCAGCCATTTCCGCTTTTCTACAATTTTTTTCCCCTTTTGCAACTCTTGTCTATCCTTTGCCTTCGTTTTCGTATGTTGGTGGATAGGACAGAGAGAGAGAGAGTCCAAGAATGGCGTATCAGTAACCTCTTAATGCAGTTTACGTGCATATAGTCCATTTCTATCAATAGCAAGAGCGGCGTGCACCAGCTGAATAATATTTGGTAGGTATACCTACAATAGGAATAGATATGCACGCAAATGGGAGATGGCATAAAAGCGGCAAAAGGAGAGAGTATGGCGATATTGTAGAATATTTAGACGCATTGCTACTTTCAGGTAACCCGTCCACAAAAAAAAGAGTGTAGACGCATTCCTACCTTTCCTCATCGTCAGTGAAAGTCTACAACTTTATGAGTTCTCCTTTCTCTCTCAATTTTTATTTTTAGTGAAACTGAAAGTGTCTTGACTCTCTCTTGTTTTTTTTTGGGAGAGAGAGACGAAATGGTTTCAAGTCTCTAGTTGAATTAGACTAGGCAGGTAAACTCTTCTTGTTCAATTCAACTCGGTTGGCAAATCAGTCAGTTGTTGTCTACAGCAACACAAAAAAATACTCAGACCGGAGAATCCCCTCCCCCTACTCATTTTCCTCGGGTATTGATATACCAGCAGGGTACCAGGTTCCAGAGATTCTCCGAGGACAAATTTTCTTCTCCTCTCTCTCTCACCTTTTCTCATTTTTTTCTAACAAAGTGGAATTTACAAGTGACATCGTATCTTTCTGACACGTACACAAAGTGAGATTAACTCGACAAATTTTATTTTTATTCACATTTATTATTCTCCTCAGTGTACGAACTGGAATCTGACTAAAAGGAGAAAGTTGACAAGTATTTGTGTTGTCTAGAAAAAGACTTTTTGGTCTTTGTTTATTTTTCTTGTCACATTAACGCCAACTTCAACACCAATTTCAAGATTTACAAAACAATAATTATCAAGTGGTGAAAGTAATTCGAAGAATTAATTGAGTGACAAGAAATTAATTGGTTCAATTTATTTCAACTGTATTCAAATATTAATTTCACTGGATTCTGAATTAAATACACAAAAAATAATGCTACGTGTCAATTGTGCTCGTAATTTAACTCTATTTTAATTGTCGGGGAAAGTGAATTTATTTTTTAATTTATTTTGACAATCATGAAAGTTATTAGAAATGGTAAGAAAACGATAAAAAAGGAATTATGAGGGATAATTATTTACTTATGGGATAAAAAAGAAATATTTATTTTTACGCAATTTCTCACAGAGTCAGAGACTACAAAAAAATGATTGTCATGTGGTTGGTTGGGAGAGTTGAGAATTATTCATGGAAAAGTGATTAAATAAAAAATTTAGGACACGCATTATCCATTATGGGGTGCTCAAGGAATGGGTTCATAAAGTTTTATTCAAAATAGACCTTGACTACTCTCTACGTCTTGACGTTTTTAGGTGACGACTGGATAATTTCATCTTTATGTTGATACTTTTTCTCTCTCAAGAGTGCGAGTGTAAGTGGGAATTGGCGAACAAGTTTATTTTTTTGCATCTTTTTTCTTAGCTTGACATTTAAGTTGACAAATTTTTCTTACTTTTTGTGAGAGCGGAGCATCTGTGTGTCTATTGAATGTTGTTGATATGTTTGTCTTTTTTTGAGCTGATCTTGAGCTGGATTCAGTATTTTGTATATGTTGGACCACTTCCGTCATACACATGAGACATGAAAATGACTCTTCTCATTTTTTTTATTCATTATCCATAGAAATGGGAGGGCTAAATTTAGGTGAAAGTCATATGGAGTCATCGATGATGAGTGAGGGTTAGTTGTTGAGGGTCATAAACTTGAGAAACAAAAATTTGAATCTAAATTTAAATTCTGTAAAATGTAAAATACAAACTCTGTGGTTCCTATTAAAAAAATATATAAATTTTTAGTATGTATTTTCATACAAAGTTGGATGATTATTTTAGAGGGGGCTATTATTTTACATTTTACGGCTTCTTCTCTCTTGAGACTCCATACCGGTATCTGCATCTGCAGTTTGTAGTGGATGATGGGGGGACAGATAGAGAAAGTTTGTGAGGGAACGTCATCTCCTCATGTCGTACTCAATAAACAAAATTATAAATGAAAGTTTCATCAGCTAGGAAAATTAATTATAGGATGCCGACAGTAAATATATATCTTGTTCAATCATCTTAATCAAATATAAACAAATATTATATCAAATAGCCTCCCTCACTTGGCTAGTCTTTCGTGTAGCAATAGTCACGTTGTGAATGGCAAGGAAAATTTTATAACTGTTGAAGCAAAAAAAGATATTTCATAGATAAATATACAGAGTTGGGATTTTATAGTTATTTTCGGAAATATTGATTTTTCAACCAAAGTTTTCCTCAGGAAAAACAATTCCAACCTCACACACAGACAGAAAGACACACAAGAAGAAGGATGTACGATTTAGGACAAATGCGCAAGACATTCAAAGTGACAGATAAAATAGCACAATTTCGCCCTAGAATCGTATTTTTTGCATTCACACATTTATTCCAATATCCAATATCCTACATCTTCTCTATTTCCCCCCTATACCCATCACACACTCTACAGACATAAAGAGCCCACTTAAAGAAAATCAAGGGAGATGATTTTATTTGTGAAACTGATTAAAATTTTGTGTCATCATGGGGAAAGATAAATTAAACATGAGACACATTTTTTGTTAAACCTACTTGATCCTCCAACATGGGCATTGACATTGATATTTCTCCTGTGTTTTGATATCACCCAAAATCCTTTTTCTAAATAAAATATTTTAATCACATTTTTCCTTGTCCCACACAAAGTTGACATGCTTTTTTATTTTTTTTATTTGACAGTCAGCCAAAATCTTGACTTGTACATATTTTTAATATCACAGTTAGTTTGTCACACGGAAGAGAATCAAAGACTGTTTAATATTGTTGATTGATTCAAAATTTGAAAAAAATGAAGGAATTCTTTACATTATTATAGAGTGTACAAGAAAAAAAAAGAATTTATTTGAAATTTAACACATGACGTAAATGGAAGGAGGAGGAGAAAAAAAACTAGGTGGTCATGGAAGATAATTAGGTGTACTAATTGTAATATAAGGAATATTTGGAATTTCTAAGGTAATTTAGGAAGAACCTTATGTGAGAGAGTCTATAATATGAAATAATAAGTGTAGGGTTATTATCATTAAAATGCCAGAGAATGGTGTGGACTGACGTCGTATTGGTTGTAGAAAGTTGAAGGTTTGTGTGCAATTAGGCTTGACTTGATTTGTCCATGACATTTTAAATTAATTATAATACTAGAGGAACAATATTATCCATCCCTCCAAACCTTCCTTCCTATCCCTATGTGCCAGTGTAGAATGAAACCCTTCCCCTCTTTTATACAAAATTGTTGTATTAAAACTGTACATGTATAAATTTTCATTGTGGTTTTGTCTCTCTCTCTCTCTCTCTTCATTTTTTTGCTCATATCGTTGACTGTAGAGGCGATGAAACGTCTTCATCACTCCACTATTAACTCCCCTCCTTGACAATGGATCTCGCATACATAAATGCTGTCTGTGTGAATATTACTTTGTCTACCCCTTATGGGTCGAAGAGATGGAGAGAGCCATGTTGCTTCTGGTGAAAGGAAGATTGAGACTGTAATCATCTGACATTAAACTCTTTCATATTATTTTATACCAAAATCATATTCTCTACATATTCAATTCAGCATACAGAGAGCTATGAGAAATATTCATTCTGGATATTAAAGGACGAGATTTTTTTTCTTGATGAGACTTTTTCATTTGACGGTTCAAGGATATTGAAAAAGCTGAGGGATTTGTAGTCGACTCACTTTTAATACAATTTAATATAAAAGAGAAAAAGATATTGAGGGATCCCCATATTTTTTGACCTTGATTTTTACTAAACTGGAGAAAATATGGCATGGCATTATCATAAATTGTAGTACTCTGACTCTGACCAAAAAAATTGATGAAAGATTTAATACATATGTACCTTGAATGTATAATCTTATGAGAAAATTGCATAAAAGTATATATATAATTTGACTTTCATTGTAATATTATTTTTTTTGGAAATCAAAGTAGTTGGAGATATGTCAAGGTAAAAATATTTAATTATAATGAAACTTGTATTCTTTTCTTTTGTTCAGTGCATCCAAAAGTGTGTGCCATATAAAATTTAGTGAGCCATGAGATATAAAATTTGTCCTCTTGACTTGACTAACCTCATGACATAGAAAAAGGAGGGACGAGGAAGGAGACTTTCACTTGACTTGAAGATTTCATTTGAAATCTGAGAACAAAGTCACACACACTCTCACAAAAAAACTCCAGAAAGTCTCTCTTTTAATTTCTTGACTCTGTCTCATTATTTTCTTTTTCATCTTTTGAATGTGCCAGCTCTATCAAAAAGAAAGTAAAGAGAAAAATTAATTGTCAATAAGTTGTTCCTAATTGCGTCATAAATCAAGTCTTTCCAGTCTCAACTGAACATCAACTCTGTCTCTCTCTCTTCTATTTTCAAAGGGGGAAAGGGGGGATAGTGTGAAGTTTCAATAAGGATTCTCTCAATTGAAGTTGATGTGTAAGAAATAATCATTTTTTGTTGGAGAAGGAGAAGAAACATACAGTTGAAATAATGCCGAGTATGTCGATTTCACATGGTGGAATTCTCTACTACGTTGTCAAAGTTCCTCGATGTGAGCTTGAAGGGACCACCCGCAGAAGGTTTGCTATATATTCTCCATTCACTGTCTTGATCCTCTCATAATATTTATTATTATTACGAGTCATTAGTTACATTAACTCCACCATTTTTTTCCCTCCACTTTCTACACTCACATTCCAAACTTATTTTTTTTCTATTCAAACTCTTTTTTCTTCTTCTCTACAAAAGACCACAAAAAAATGATTTTTTTCTTGGTACAATATGTGTCCATCGATTTTATATTTTATGACCATGAAAAAAAAGAGTTTTGTACGTTCTACATTGTTTAGTCATATCCACTAAACATTATTATGAAAATTTTTTGTTTTTAATTACCGCCAAATATTTCACAGTTGCCTCTCTCTCCTGTTTCATTTTCTGTTAGCATAAATTAAATTGTAGCCTAGCTTTCATGGAAGCACGAACCTCATTTTTTTTATTGCCAGACTTGTAAAAGAGTTTCATTTTCCTCGTATTTTTTTCTACTCCTAATTTAGTTTTGCCTCCCACGTTGCATGCTCACAGACAGAGAGAGAGAGAGAATTGTGCACAATTTTACATGGGAAGTTGTTTGCACTTAAAGGGAAATTATTAGAATAAATGTATTAACTACAATGAAGTACTACACAGAAGAAAAGACATTGTTTTTGTGAGAGTCAATTAATGGACAAGGTACGAGTACAGATATATGAAAATTAAATTTCACAACAATTTCTCTCTAAAAACAAAAACCTGGGAGGGATTTTAATTTTAGTCTTGATTATCTTTTTAAAATTAACTACACAAAGTCAATTTTAAGTTTAATTTTCATAGAGAGAGAAATGACCATTTGGAGATTGTGACAAGGGGGGTACAAGTTAATTTAATTTGACCATGCTCATCATCCTAGTGAAGGGAGACAAGTTTGTCATCATGTTATGTTATTATGTGTTATGTACATACATAATAGATAAGTACAGGGTGGAATTTCGTGGAATCGAACATAAATTGCAAAAGTTGCAAATGAGCTCTACACGCTCCGTTAAATTCTCAGTATTGCGTGGATCACAACTCACAATACAGTCAAGTCAGTCAAGAGTCTCTTTTTTTAAGACCCACAATGACATCATCTAAAAAAGAAAATTTTTTAGAGAACGACTTGACTCGCAAAAAAAATGTATTTGAGAAGAGTTTAAGTATCTTTCTCTCATTTTCTTTTTTGTGTAAATTAAGTTTTCCATGGATAATTGAAATGTTCACTCGTCCCTTCTTCTCTTCTTTAATGTATCTCTTGACTCAGTCGACTTTTGTGTAGACTCTGAAGTCTGAAATGTAGAAGAACATTAAGGGAAGATGAGATAAAAGTTCTTGAAAATATTTTTTTTTGTCTAAACCCATAAATTTGGATTCCCCAAAATGAAGGTACATATCTGTAGAAAATGACTCAAATTTTCTTATTTTTGTTGAGAGTAAATTCATTGAACTGTTTTTGTGTAGAAAAATGTGGTCAACTGCATTGTAGATTTACATGTAAAAAAGTATTAAAGGTTTAAAATTGCATTATGAATGCAACCAAAGAAAGAATTAGAAATGACATTGTGACATTTTTAGACACCCACATGAAAAAAGTACTCGTGCTGGTGTAATGTAAACTTATCTCACTACTTACCACCAAAATATTCAGGGTCACAGTGAAAAATTTAGGTGAAGAGTAGAAGACTGTAGTAACACAAATATTCATTTTTTTTGGCAACCTCATTCCCCCTTTTCTTATTCAAAATATGGCACAGTTCAACTAGTGCCAGGAAGAGAGAATTTTTTTTTCTTTGGAGAAAGAGAATAAAACCACAAAATGGAGTTGCATGCATGCAAAGATCAACAAGATTTTCCTCTCATTTCTACAGATTTACTGATTTTCTATAGAGATTTTATAATAGAAAATGTTTTGAATGAGAATTAAAGGGGAAAAAAAGTATTTTTGCCATTTTATTTAATTGTGTATTTTTATCAACATTTCAAGGAATATAAACTACTTTTTTATATAATATTATGTATATGCAACTAAAATGTAGTATGTTAATTTCATTTGAAAAAATATTTGAAACGGAACCAATGGGAAGAAGATGATGATAGGAAAATAAAGCTTAAACTTTTATATTCATGATTATAGTCATTACTATTACACGTAAAGACTAAATTTTATACGCAAGAATTGAGATTCAAAGTTTAATGATTTTAGTCTTTAAATTCAATAGATGAATGTCGTATGAGTCACTTGTAAGGAATTTTGAAAGGAATCAAGTGCATGATCTTCTTTTTTTGATGCGGCAGATGCAATTTTCACATCCGTTTCGGTTCCCTGCGCAAATAGCCAGTTAAAGTAGTTTTCCTGGTAGATGTACATAATATCTGCATTACATGGGGAATTGTAAATGATCCGGATCCGTAGTCATTCTAAAACTTGTATCTCATTGTCATCCTCTTTGTGTCAAGGGAAAAAGAAGGGAGTGTTCGTTTTGGAGCTCAAGTTTTTGTCACAAAATATTCCATCTCCAGGATTTTACAAATGACCCATTTTTTTCAACAGGATTTCTCCCATGTGAAAATGCATTCCTAAAGTTTGAACAATATTACATTTCATACAAAATTTCATTTGACTGTTCTTCCCAAAAAAATATTGTATGGATTAAATAAACCTTGGATGACAGAAAAGAAGTTTCAAGTTTTATGAAAGAAGGAGAGAAAAAAAACAAGATTTTGATCTCACACTACTCAATTTTTCCTCCAAAAAACTTTTTTTAGAGTGAGAATAGCGCAAATGGTAGCCTTCATGTTGAATTATCTCTATCAAAAAACTCCACCTGTCACGTCAATTATTACAGGTGTCATACACTGTGTCCTAGTAAGTTGATGTAATTGTATACAACACAGAAAAACTTTTGTGTGTTGTCAAGAATGTGAAATAATTTTTAGTGTGTGTGTGTATGAGTAATATTGAGGCCACATTGATTGACTCTCCCTTTATTTAGCCGAAGAGTATCAATAACAAGAGTTGATAATTTCGTCATTTCTAAATATATATACAAAAAGAAATAAAATATGTACAAACTATTTCACTAATAATTTATTGATTTGTTCATACTCAATATGTACATACATGTGAATGTGTGCAAATAAATACAAATATTTTTATTATACTTTTATTTATATTCTTCTTCCTATAACTACAAAAAAATTTCTCCCTTATTTTTGTCCTCTTTGAAAAAATATTTGAAAGGATGCTCTTGTAAACTTTCCTTTGAGAAATAAATATAATAAAATAATATTCCTTTAAACCTCTCAAACTTCCTTTTCTCAAAGCAAGAGAGAGAAAATAAAAATACGTAAAGTTTTTGAACAAACATGGAACATGGCAAGGGAGAGGGAGAGCTTTTGTACAAAAGTCTAGAGTGTTGGAGAGTTGGAGCGATAGAAAATTGAAATTTATCGTGCAAAAATATCAACTTGGTTTATCAGTTCCCAGCCATCTGCCATTTTTATGTATACAAAAAATATTTCGTGGTAAATATTCGTCTTGACTGTATGTCCATGGGGTTGTAAAAAAAATTAAGATGTATGAAAAATATAATCAAATTTCTATTTGTTTCTCCTCACCAAAGATTTAGCAGGAGGGGAGTGTTGAATGACGTTGTCCATTTTCCACACGTATTTTTTGACTTGTACTGCACACACACAACCTACAGAGAGAGAGTTCCATGTCTATTATCCTTGATCAAACATGAAATTCTCTGGAAGCATAAAAATTCATCGGACTCAAGTAGTGGGTGCTACTGCCAAAGGTTCTTTTTTTACGGCTCTCTCATAAAAACCAAATTGTGGAGTTTCAAAAGAATATAAAAAAATGTAACACACATCTGAAGAGCAACCAGTGTGTGATTTGATGAAGCTTCTGTGTTATTTTCAAAAGCACGCAAAAAAATGTTTTCTAAAAGATTGTCATGTCTCCATATAATTGCAACTATTGTTCTCAACTATTACATTTTACTTGGATGACTCTTGCCTATAAAGAAAGAGAGAGGGGGGGGGAATAATAAGGGGTTCAAAGAATACAAAACAAGTTAACAAAAGCAGAGAAAATTAATCAATGATTTCTCTCTCTCAGGACAAATATCACAAATAAAATCATCTCTCTCTCTCTCTCTCTCTCTCTCTCTCTAATAATAGCACATGGAGTATGTATACATACAGATATAAGTATTATATTTTTGCACATAAATCATTCATTGGGTTTCTCTCTAGTGTACGTGTTTTGGAGGAAACATAAAGTGTGCATGTTTCTACTCTTAGCCTTGGCCCAAGGCTCCATAAATTCTCCTTTGCTCTCTCTCTCTCTCTCATGCAAAGGTACAGATGTACGGAGAAAATACATGACGGCAGTAGGGAGTGGATTAGGTGAATTGCAAGGAAAGATTGTAAATCTAAATTTCTGATATATATTCAATACCGCCCCATAAAAGGAAGACGCCAAAGTAAAATATCGGGAGAACTCCCCGTCTTTTCTCATGTTGGAGCCACCAAGATAAGGGAATTAACCATGGACTAAATTCATTGCCACGAATTCTCAGTTTACTCTAACTTACGATCTCTGTCTGGTGTCTGGAATCTTTGGTTTTTTTGGGGGAAAAGCTGGATATTTTTTACAATATTGTCTATGCTTGATGTGTGTGTGTGTGGATATATATTTAACGGATGTAAAATTTGCAAATGGGAAGGTAAAAAAATGATAGGAATGTTGCTAAAGATGCTTTGTTCTGTTCGTGATATACATGAAGATTTGTATACAAATGATAAAAAAAAAGAATTAGTCAAGGATAGAGAGAAGCAGAGTTGTAAATATTTATGTTATCCTACTCTTAGAATATTACTTGTTATGTCTTGTAGTACAAGGATTTGTATAGGGAAAACTGGAATGGAAATAAATGTTGGAATTTTCTAGTATAAAGATTCTTTTTTTTCAACCAGAAAATTGTTTTGGAGGTTATCTCTTATCAGTTCTATCTCCATGTAAAGTTATAGAGTGTTCTTGTATGTATTGAAGTAAAATGTGGATTTAATACCTATTTTATCAAAGGAAATGTCATCAATGAAATGTATAGGGAATGTGTTTTATATTATAAATTACATGTTATGCACAGTCTTCTTGATTGATGATGACCAGCAAATCTTCATCATGTCAGTTTATGAGATTGGATAAATTTTCCCCTTTTTTGCCATAATATTATTTTACTTCTTCTCCCCCATAAATTCCTTTCGTCCCCTGTCATGTGAGAGGTGTTGGTGATGACAGGGATTGGAGAAAAGATGAATTTTCTATAAAGATAAATTTAGTCATAATTTACACATTTATATTCTACAACCTCAACAACATTTAATTTAACACAATTCATCTATTCCCCCTCCTCCATGTTCTGATCTTTGTGGTGTACTTGTTTACAAAATAAATGACTCGGAAATGAAAGATGTGCACACACATTGAAATTCAATCTCGTTAAAAATAACTAATGATAATCGAGTTTTAAAATAGTTTGAGTGTATAATTTACATAATGTCTAATTATTACACGTCTTTAACATCAAACAACAAAAAGGAGACGCATTAGCATTAACATCCTCTCATCCTCATCCTTCATATTCATAATGGATGAATTTCAAAGATGATTTAAAGTGCTTAAATAGCCTTCAGCACTCTGACCTACTGCTCCCTGAATCCTCTTTAGAGAATAAATCTTTTTTGGATGATTTTCCTTCCTTAATGAGTTTTTGAAAATTAATACTAAATCTTTTTTCTTTGTTTTTTTTTGTCTGAGTAGTACCGAAAGTGGATGGGACAATCCATTTCGACCTGGTGGTGACCTTAGTAAAGAGGCAGACCAAATCGTTGAACTGATTAAAGAAGGAAAGCCAATCAATGATGAAACGTTACGAAGCAAAAGTCCCAGTGTCAATGAGACGATGAATTCAGTCTACTCCAATGCGTTGAATGTAAGATAAATAATTTAATTTAAATTAATATTAAAATTAAAATAAAAATTTTTATTAATAATTTTCTATTTAATTTGTAGGCCTCACCGAGAGGAAAAGGTGCAAATGGTTCAGCCCAAAATGGAGCTGGTGGATCTGTAGAAGTTCAACATGGAGTAGTTGCCCCAGCTGCAAACGCAGGTCAAGTTGAACACGTCGTCCTCAAGAAAAAGAAAGGCTGCTGTGTTATCCAATAGACTATAGTTTTAAAAAAATCTTATATATAAAATTAAATATATATTTAGACTATACGCATCATTACATATTGAATACCTAAATAAGCGTACATTTATTCATTGTGTTATTCTCTCCATTTACTAATTAAATCATAACGACAACAAACCTACATTTTTTTTGACCCTCTGTTAATTATTACATCATACACATTATATATGTATATATATATATATATATATTATATTGTATAACTTTGTGACTATATAAATATAATATATATTTATTTGACAAGAATATTATTTTACAAATTATATTTTATTCTTTATTGCCGGATATACCATAAAGAAGACACACCAAAAAAAGTCCAACTTTTAATTGTTTTGTTTTTTTAAATAGAAAAAAAAACTTGAACAACATGAGATGATGGACAAATTAATTTAGATAATAAAAAAGAAAAGGAAAAAAGATTATATAAAATGATTCAGTCCTATGTGTTTTTAGCTTTATTTTGAGAAAAGGAAAAATGCAAGTGTGATCTATGTACTTGCATGTTTAAAAAAACAAAAGAAAGAAACTATTATTATTATTATATGTTGTTTTTAGATAATATATATTAATTATTAATTGTTAATTTACGTAAATGAATAAAACACTGTATTTAATTTCTAAGTAAATCAAAAAAAAAAAGAAACTATCTCTTTTAGTACATGTTTTACTTATGTAAAAAAAAGAAACAAAAACAGGGAAAAAATTCTACCGACTCATGTTCAAATTCACTTGAAAAATACAAAAAAATACAGAAATAATATTTAAAATCTCAATTTTATTTTTTAAAAAGAAAAAAAATGAGACAAACCACCAAACCATAGACACGATGCAATTTTACTACTATCATTTGTATAGAGCTGATGACCAAGCAAAAGTATAACGAAAGGAAAAAAAATGTAGACAATTTTCTTTGTATTTTCTTCTTCATCTCCCCCTCCTCCAACTTTTCCAAGCAGAGGCTTTCATGTCGTTTCTATAAAAACAAAACATATGATAATCGAGAATCCTATGTACATTATTACTCTATTGACAAACAAAACGGCAATTATACTATCTACTCTACTATTAATTATTTAAATAACTAAAAGGAAAAAAAATGTATACAGATTATACACGACGCAAAGAAAATGTCATTAGAATGAATTAGGAAATACAAGAAAAAGGTAGGTAAAATACATAACAATATATAAATAGACAATTGGCGTGAGACTAAGATAATTGAGAAAAACAAGACCATAATTATACATTACAAGTACTAAAAATCTTGAATTTAGTAAAATTGTCTTAACTGTTCAAAAAAAAGAAGAATTTATTGGACTATCTACATAATATACATACATACATAAATATTATATATCGCGTGAATTGAAAATTTTTTAATTAAAATATGGAAAGGTGTTTGTTGAAAAACAAGACATATACAAAATTGTATATGATAAAAAGAAAGATTCAGTGGGAAGGAATTTTAAAAAAATGTAAAATTTGGGTATTTGGACTGAATTGTGAATGACTAAGTCAAGTCATGCAGAATGCATGCAAATTACATTTTACATAGATAAAGAAGAAGAAAAAAAATACATTTTTGCTTATATAGAACAAGAATGTCTTATCTAATTTATATATTATTAAATTTAAAAAAAACTATTACACGAGTAACATTTCTACGTAACAAGAAAAAATGGAGAAAAATGAGCCACACTTTGGAAAAAGAAAAAATTGGGCTAAATTACAATTATTGGTCTTGAATAAGAGTTGAAATAATGTTTTTTTGAAAAAGAAGTAAAATTGTTGAAACTAATAACTGAATATGATATAAAATGAAAAACCTAATAGAGAGATATTATATTTACGTATATTAATATACTTGTATAATATAAAAAACATTATGTAATCTATTATAAAATAAATTATGAAAAAAAGGAGAAAAAACTAATGTAAACATGGTATTTCCGCTAATTAAAAAAAAGTTAAAGTCTATTTAAAAAAAATGTCTAATATTGCTATACTCTACTCTACTGAGATATATGTAATTGTTACATGTATCAGAGCCCACAAGGCAGCTAATTGCATTTGTAAATATACTGAGGTA